>ML790854.1:131416-173831 GCA_009831015.1 Picea engelmannii
GCAATTGTGGGCTGCAATTGCACCTTGATTGGATTTTGTGTGGCTATTGGGAAATATCACCAGCTCTTTCAGGATATGCCCCCTTTACCCCTCATTATAACCAATTATTTCATCCTTCACTAGTTTCTCTTCCAGTGACTTCAAACCCCACTGTTGAGTACTATTGGAAGGTCTAGTGCTATTTGAGATGAAGGACGTTACGTCTTCTAGGACACGAGAATTCGCTTTCTTTTGATTCCCCCACGCAGACAAAACCCATTTACCCACATATATGCTTCTTTCTCACTTTATGTATGATGCACATCTGATTATAGTTTGATTTGGATATATATATTGTGTAAACATTCAACGCAGAGACTCTTGTTTCTATATTACTCTCACCACTTTTTGCACATGTTCACACAGCTAAGTCTGACATCATAGGGGAACCACAGAACCCCCGTCGTTCACGACGCTTGCTCAACCTCCCTCCTATCTTAGGGGGAGTATCTGGTCGTGCCCGCTCATCGGCACCCCCTTCACACACTCCTGTGAGTGCTACTATCTTAGGATCAGCTTTTCTTGGTTCTACATTACTTGGGTCAACTTCCCAAGGTCATCCGTTCACTCGCTCTCCTTTACACAGAAACGGGGGACCCACTTCCTCTCAAGGAGGGAGCACCAACCCACCTAGTCCCCATCAAGGGTCAGGTTCAAAACACACTATGGCCAGAGCTAACCCNTACAGATGCCATATTTGGCCTCTCTCAACATACCAGATCTCACTAAACTTACCAATGATCCTATATTGCATGATCCCACATGGCCTGCAATGCCCACAAAACTACCTTCAGATATACCAAAGTTTGAAGGAAAGGCAGGCGATGATCCTGCCAACCATGTCATGACCTTTCATCTTTGGTGCTCTTCCGATAGCATTATGGATGATTCCATCAGACTACGTTTATTTCAATGCACACTCACTGGCCCATCGGCTAAATGGTATGTCGAAGAAAAATCGGGGTCCCACGCGATATTTGAGTCATTAGCCAAAGCTTTCTTGACCTTCTTCCAATTACCCATCCGCCATGACAATGGTATAGAACTACTGTCTAACTTCAAACAAACCTCATCCACACACATCGCTAACCACATTCATGAGTGGCGTAGGCGACGTAGTTTGTGCAAAGCGGAAACCACCAAGCAACAATGTCTTGACTAGTTTCTTAGATCACTTGTCTCTCTCCTTGGAAAGGTTGTAGCTTCCACCTTCCCTCAATCTGAAGAGGAAGCCATCAGTAAGGCCCAAAAGTATGACCTTATCTATGCACAGTCAGGGTACTTATATACGGTACTTCCTGATCTTCCAAAACCTGTACCATTTGGCCAAGATAAACATGGGTTGTCTCACTCAGCGGACAGACTAATCGGTGCCACCACACACTATGGTCTGCAACCCCAACCACCACCAATGTATGGAACACCTAAATATCTGCCAGCATATGGGGGCACTCCTTATTACCCCCCACCTCCTTATCAACAGCCATACCCTATTGTTATACCTCCACCCATCAGTGGACCACCACCGGCACCTCCCATACATCCATCCATTCCCACAAACAGTGGTACTCCCTCAACATCAGCTTATAGTACTAGCGAAATCACTATGCCTTCCTATGTACCTTATGGATCAGTACCACCACAAAACCCATACTTCCCATTTCTTGGTCCTCCACAACCCATGGCTCCCCCACATCCTCATGCGGGGGTAAATTTTGTTCAACCTTCTGCTGCTCAACAATACCAAAGTTTTGAACAGTTGAACAGCCAACCCAACTCACCCATCGAACAATGCCAGGAAGAAAGGACGGAACAGGAATAACAACAACCCAGGTCAAGGCGGGAATCAACCCCCACAGCACCAACCCACTGGGGGCAACCAGAACCAAGGGAACCAAAACCCCCAAGGGGGTAATAATAACAAATGCCAAGGGAAAAATAATGTTAAGACCATCTTCCCTTGTTCCCTTTGTGGTGAGTTCATTCATTACACTCACCATTTCCCCCAGATCGTTGATTTCAAACGGTTGAAAGACTCAGGTAGTCTTCCCCATTCTCCTGCACAACCTGCACCTCAGCAAGCACCACAACAATACGTGCAACAACCCCCTCCCGCCGTGCTGCAAAATCCTATTCCACATCAAGGTGTGATAAACACCCAATAGGACACACAGCATCCCCCACCTCAGGTGGGACAATTCCTCAACCCCAACAATCCAGCAGAGTGTACAATTCTCCTCACCAGTGAGGAAGAAATCCTTCTGCAAACGCGTAATCATCAGTATCATGCACCCACTGAGTCTACTCCCATCTCTCCAGAGACAAACCCTACACCAACGGGACCCCTATTGGTGATCCCTCGCCCTTCCGTCAAACCACCACTACGCATCCCTCGCATCCCCTTGCGCAGGAATGTCCACAACCCACAGGCTAGGGTAGCTCATAACTATAGCTTGGTAGATGACTTAGCACAATCCCCAGCTGCCATGTCAGTCTTGGAAGTCCTCCAGACTTGTCCTATGCAGTGGAAATCACTACTTTCCACCTTGGGGGTAGTCGACCCTGCCGATACTCGACTCATCACCTTTGATCTTGACAGCGGAGAACCTCGTCTTCCCGCCTTGATCGCTTTTCAAATACCAGTGAAAATACGGAACATCACAGTTCATCGGTGTATCATCAATGAAGGTGCATCTACATGCATTATGTCCAAAACAGTATGGAATAAGCTTGGTTCCCTAGAACTCATACCCTCTGCCATCACATTAAGAGCTTATGACGGACGACCATCCTCTCCTGAAGGGCTCTTTCAAAACGTCCCCATTGAACTCAGGGGAAAGACTATTCTCATTAACATCGAAGCTACATGTACGCTATGAAGGCAGTGGCCTCTTTTGTCTTTCGGACAATGATGTTCCCCCACAATGGGAAGATCGTGACCATCGACCAAGTCTCACATTATGAGCCTAACCCATCTGCTAACCTCGATAACATTCTTCCCCTCATCCACACAAACCAAGACGCATATCCACTCGTCGAGATGGGTCCTGGGATTTTCAAAGATCCATCCTTGTTAGGAACGTACCATGGAGCACCACCACTCCTTCATCCTACTAATCAAGTGTGCATCATCTCATCTAACAGAACTCACACAGAGGGTGCTCTTCCTCCTCAGGAGGCTTCAGTCATTCCTGACATCCCACTAGTCGCAGAAACACTCCCGCCGGAGCCTCCTGCACACTCGTCGACCCCAACAGTCCACGAATCCACATACCCTCAGGTACATAATCTCGTTTGGGAGACAGTTCCCCAACCCCTCACTCAAATTCCCTTCTTTTACCCTCCACCGGGTATAGAAGCTTTTCAGGTAGCCGCAACACTCACACTACCCAATATGGTGTTAGCAATCCCAGTGTGGTATTTACACCCACCTGAGATGGTCCCTCGACCATCCCTTCCCCCACAGGAAGGCCTCCCCATGACGATTCCCATCCTTACCCCCACTACCCCCCCACTCACTAACCTCCCAGCTACAGCTGGGGGCAGGAGAAAGAAGAAAGAGCCCACCGCTCCACTTCCTCCACGCATCCCACCACCTTGCGCACTATGTGAGAAAGAGGGCCACCAAACCAACAATTTCCCATAACTACCTGAATTACGGAATTTGATCCCCCTCAATCAAACTCCCACAACACCCACCACTACTGCTAGTCCCACCAAGATCACCCACCCTTCCAATAGTAAAGGGTTAAAGACCAAATACGCTTGTGCTATATGTTCAGAGTATGGCCATTACACCCATCATTGCCCAGCACTGCCACGCTTTCGACAGACATTAGCGGTTGTACGCCAGAACTTCCAGAACAACCCCAGTCCTGCGATGTCCTCATCAACACATATCACAGACATCCGCTATGTCACCACTGCAGTCAATGAACGTATGTGATGCCCTTGTTCTCTCTGCGATTCATTAGCTCATTTTACATACCAGTGTCCTATGATCCTTGAATACAGGCAACGTCAATTGGCCCTACTTCACCGACCCACAGAGGTGATCATTGACATTACCTCATCACTCGAGGATCTTCATGTCATTTCTCCCAAGCCCGAGGCGCTCCCAACGCCTCCATGGTTCTTGAATGATGCCTCTAAGAATTTACCCCGCAACCCCCCCAATTCCCCTGCTCATTCAACTACGGACACTCTCCACCCAACCAACACGGGTACCCCTCAGTACTTCAATATATGTTTTATGTCAAGTGAACCCTCCCCATCTCCTAGCATTATTCTCCCTGCTTCTTCATCAGGGGGCAACCACACTGTCACTGAGATCACTCCTCACGACCCCTTATATTCCCAGTGTTTCCACTGTGACGAGGAAATACTCAAAGAGTTAAATCACCTGGACTCTCCCTGGGATAAGCTACATCACCGCGCACTCTTCTCTCCACAAGACACCTCCATGCCTCCTAACCAAAACCCCATTTACGTAATCGAAACCAAGGATTTTATCCCATCGGGACCTATCGATTGGTTCAACAATCCCATTCCATCTCCTGATGTGTTTGAAGAAGGCAATCTGGCCAACATTTCCCCCACCATCAAAATCGACATTTCCATTACACATGGCATCGTCGAAGAAGTCACCCTTGGAGCTTCTTGCACTCCTCAAGACATCGCCACGTATAAAGCTCTCTTCCAGGAATATAGGGATATTTTTTCCTAGTCATACACGAAAATGCCTAGCCTCGATCCCTCTATTGTTGAACATCGCATCGTCACCTGGCCTGACATCACACCAGTTCACCAGAAACAACGACCGCTACACCCATCCAAAGTCGCAGCTATCAAAGCTGAAATTGACAAATTACGCGCTGTCGGGTTTATTTACCCCATCGCTTATACTTCATGGGTTTCCAACCATGTACCCGTCGACAAAAAACAGGGCACTATCCATGTTTTCACAGAATTTCGCGATCTCAATAACGCATGTCCCAAAGACAACTTTCCTACGCCTTTCATCGATCAAATCATCGACGACTGCACCGGCCACGAGGCTCTCTCCTTTATGGATGGATTCTCTGGCTATAACCAAATTCAAATCCACCCAGTCGATCAGTATAAAACTGCATTCACTACCCCGTGGGGTACCTTTGCATATCGTGTCATGCCTTTCAGCTTAAAGAATGTCGGCACAAATTTCCAGTGGGCGATGACATACATCTTCCACGATTTGGCTAAAATCATCCTGGCCTACTTGGACGACCTCACAACTCGATCCAAGAAACACACCCAGCATCTCGATGATTTATGAATCATCTTTCAACGGTGTCATCAGTACATCTGCTTGAATCCTCGCAAGTGTGTGTTCTGCGTCACCGCAGTGCGCCTCCTCGGCTTTATTGTTTCCCAAAGCGGTATTACCGTGGACCCCCTCAAAGTCCAAGCTATCACCGAAATTCCACCTCCCTGGAATTTACGGCAACTTTAAAGTCTTCAGGGCAAAGCTAACTTTCTTCGACGCTTTGTCCCAAATTACGCCATACGCGCACATGGTTTCCTTCGCTTACTACGTCACGACATCCCCTTTCACTGTGATGACTATGCCCAACAGTCATTTGACGATCTTAAAGCAGCGCTTTCAAATGCACCTTTAATTAGTGCACCTAACTATAATCGTGACTACATCCTCTTCGTATCAACATCAGTTGTATCAGTAGTCGGCGTCCTCGTCCAGCTCGAAGATGACAATCATGAACATGTCATTTATTACGTTAGTAAGAACCTCTCAGGACCACCCTTGAAGTATAAACACGAAGAGAAACTTGCTCTTGTAGTTGTCCTTGCAGTCCAGAAACTACACCATTACATTATGCTTTGCACCACAAAGGTCATCGCAGATTCTAACCCTATGCAGTACTTGCTCAGCCGTCTGCAAGTTAACGGCAAGTTCGCTCAATGGATCGTTATCCTTCAAGAGTACGACCTAGAGTTCTCAACACCTAAGAGTAAGAAGGCCCTCGTTCTCACCGAACTGGTCACGGCCCTCCCCTTTGACACCACCAGTGCCCCCATCAGCACCGACTTTCCCGACGAACATCTCTTTTACATCACTTCAGATGATCCTTGGTATGGCGACCTCCTCGTCTACCTCCGAACTCAAAAGTTTGGTTACCACCTTTCACAAGATGATCGTCGATGTATTCGCCATTAGGCTCCCCGCTACCTCCTCATCGGAGACATCCTATACCGGCGGGGTGTCGACACCATTCTTCGTCGGTGCCTGACTATTGACGAGGCCGATAGAGTCTTAAACGACTGCCACAACAGTGCATGTGGGGTCCATATTTTGGGTATATCCACTGCTCAAAAGATTATCCAAGCCAGTTACTTTTGGCCTACCTTGTTTCATGATTGCATTCATGTCGTGAAACGATGTTAGCAATGTTAGCTCTATACCAACAAAGCCTGAGCTCCCCCCGCTCTTCTCCACCCTGTCATTACAGCTGGCCCTTTTTGCAAATGGGGCATTGACTTTATGACTTGTAATCCACCCTCCAGCAATGGACACAAATACATCATTTTCGTCGTTGACTACTTCACCAAATGGGTCGAAGCTATGCCCACTTTTAACAACACCGTTGACACTGTAGCGCGTTTTTTCTTTAACCACGTCATATCCAATTTTGGAGTACCCCTCCAACTCGTTTTCGACCATGGGAAACACTTCGAGAATGAGATGTTCATCGAACTCTCATCTCGGTTAGGCTTCTCTCATGAGTTTGCCTCACCATATTACCCTCAGTCAAACGGACAGGTCAAGGCAGTTAACAAAGTCCTCAAGACCATGTTACATCACACGGTTAATAAACATAAAACCAATTGGCATCATATGTTATTTTCTATGCTATGGGCTTATCAAATGGCAGTGAAAACCACTACTGGTTTCACACCATTCCATTTAGTCCATGGGGTCTAGGCAACTCTTCCCATCGAGTGCGAAATTCCCACCTTACGCACCACAATTGAGCTATCACCTGACACTTCCCCAATGGAGCAGCGCTTGCTGAACTTGGAGTCTCTGGATGAAGATCGTCGATCTTCCTTACATAACAACGAGGCAGCTAAAAAACGATCCAAAGCTACCTTTGATCGCCATATCAACCTTCGATCATTCCACAAAGGCGATCTCGTCCTGGCTTATGATATCGCTCATGATACCTTCGGCCAAGGCAAATTCGAATCACTCTGGCATGGCCCTTACATCATCCAACATTGCCTCACCAAAGGTGCATACATCATGGCCTCTCCCGAAGGCCTCTCTCTCAAATAACCCGTCAACGGGTTGTATCTCAAGAAATTTTATGCTTAAAAGTAGTCATTCTACTTTAGGTTATTTCTTCTTTTTTAGTGTTTTTAATCTTTTTTCTCCTGCCCACACATCTAAACTATCCCTTGTGCTATTGATAGATGCTTCCTCCACCAGCCTACCACATTGGTTACGCCAACGGCGCCAGCCGTTGGACACAAAATCTCGCTTCGGCTGTTTGGGCTTTCTACACCCCCTCACATGAAATGCTACATTCAAGCGGCATATGTTTGGGGCCAGCAACCAACAACCAAGCTGAATACATTGCGGTCATCGGCCTCCTGACCGATGCCCAGCATCATCATATTCGTCACCTTAGTGTCTTCCTCTACTCTCAACTAGTCGTTCTCCAGCTCAACAATGTGTACCGTGTACGTGATCCGTGCCTCTTTCGCAAATACCTGCAGGTTAGGTTGTTATCTCGACATTTTGATTCCATTACATTTACACATATTCCACGACAATTGAATCAAATAATAGATCACATAGCTAACATGGTGTTAGATTGGCATATATCACATCAAGCTACACATACATAAACATATCACGAAAACCTGTCACAGCATATATATAGAATAGACATCATCAAACTCATCAGCAAAAAACACATGTAGACACCAGATGAATCTCAAAATATGTATACTCATGTATATATATAAAGGCCCATCGGGCCATCCAAATGTTTACATACAAAAATACATATATTCGCAGGCCAATGCAGCACATCGGTACAAAACATGGGCTCACCAGCCTATATACAACAAAAACAACTAGATATACATCAAGCACCACTCATGGTGCCTTTATCGTGCCACCACCTGCTCCTCCCTCAGGCAGTGGCAGCCCACCACCCCCTGCCCCACGCGGTGGTGGTCCACACACAGGACCCTCCTACCCTGGTGGCAGGCATCCACTCATCATAGAAGCTAGCACTGCTGCTCACCGCACTATGGACTGCCATGGTGGCGGTACCCCCACACATTTCTCCAGGAAACCCTCATCCTGGATGCGCGTCCACATGCCCTCAGGCACATCCTGTAACACCGTCTCCAGACGACGGCGTATGTCATCAAAATCCACTCTGGCCGTTGCCGGAGGAGCGTGTGATGGCCCCGCACCAGGGTCATCGAATCGGTGCCTCCTCGCTACCCTCTCGGGCTCAGCTGGTCGCCCCGCGGCATCCTCCCACCGACGTCTCTCTCCATGCGGTAGTCTCTCTGGCTCTCGACGAGCCGGTGCTCTCTGCATCTCCACCTCGCGCTCGTGAGGTGCCACATCTGCACATGCAAAAAACAACAACAAAAGATAGTATCAGCCTCTATATCATCTACATATGGACTGATATCTCAAAAAATAACATAAACCAAAAAACATGCACACTAATACTAAACATGCCTCGATGGTCAAACACCTCCCCTGGAGGTAGCACCATGTTCGGGTCACCCCTGAAGTCCACCCCAGCATAGGGGTACCGAAGTATCACCTGCGGCATCTGCCACCACACCTGTGCCGCCTCTGCCGAAAAGAAGTGGCCAGCTTCACCACCACCGTGACAAAGTAGCATTGTCGACCACCGCCTCAAGCACGGCTCTCGCGCCCCCGGAATCTCTAGTAGAATCCTCGGGCGCAACATCGACACCCTCTCTAAGAACTAGGCCACTAGGATGGACCCAAAAGCAAACTCCCCCGCACCAGTGGACCGACAGTGGTCCAACTGAGCCACCATCCTCGCATGTAGCATCAGCCCCCAAGCGAACCACTCGCTGGCCAACACTCTCTCCAGCACCAAAAGTTGTCCACCACTAATCCGCTAGGTTTCTAGTGACCCATACACCCGCACAATCATCGCTACTATACAGCGATGCGCCAGGGAGTCTATCGCCCCTATACTCACCACAATCCCAGACATAAAGTCTTGACCTGAGAAGTATCTCTGGCCAATCTCGGCCAGCAAAATAGTCCTAGGAAGCACCGGCTCCGCCGGTAGGGGCGTTCCCCGAAAGGGGAGCCCAGTCAAGAAATATATATCCTCCACCGCAGTGAAGGGGATCTTCTCTCCTCGTACGAGGAAGCAGTGCAACTCCAGACTCCACATCTAGATCAGGAACTGCAACAAATACTCTTGTGCCCGTATCAACGGGCACTCAAAGAAATTTAGCAACCCACAGGTTGCCAAAGTCACACGAACACTGGGCTCCTCAATGGCCACGGCATCTCGTAACTGGGCTGAGTCTCGCTCTCGCCACCGCACTGGCATCGTCACCATCGTCTACCTGCAGACAACATAGAGCTCTATGGTAGCTCAAGCAACCATCCGGACATCAAAAGACTCGTTTCTTTTACACCCCAACCTTGCCTCCTAGGCGTGGTTTTGTTACCCACAGGCACGCACACATGTGCGCATGTTCACTACACAGGCGCGCCTGTTCACTACACAGGTGCGCACACATGCGTCCATGTGTGCTACACAGGTGCACATCAGTGTGCACCTGTTTGCTTCACAGACGCGCCCATGGGCGCACCTGTTCACTATACAGACGTGCACATGTGCGCACCTATCAAACCCACATACGCGCAGTGATGCGCACCTGTTCACCTCACGAGCGCGCCTATCAAGCGCACATTAAATTCCCTCTTCCGCGCCCCCATGCACGCATATCCAGTGGACAGGCGTGCACATATGCGCGCCTATCACCCGATCGCCCACGCATGTGGGGCCCAAACCCCCTAAATACCTCTGTACGGCCCTTTGTACATCCCCTGCCCAAAAATTGAAAACCTATTTCTATGCAGGATGATCAGACCACTAACCTGATACTCGCAGATCCTCAATCGGATGCCTCATCCTCCCCGAATCTCCAAATCTCCTCTGAAAACTTCTCGTCCAGTCACTATTGTAGTAGGTACAAATGAGGTGGCAATGTGGGCCCTACAGCTATATATAGGCCTTTTTCCAAACTTCCACTCACCATTTCGAGAGCCCAAGGCGTCCATTTTTCAAATCGTCTTCAGCCACGGGATCAGCATCCCGTCACCTACATCACAGCAGTCCCTGGGTCGCTTTTCATCTTAAGCCCTCGGGGCACCTTTTTTTTTTTATCATGTTCAGGTACGCATGTGCATAGTCACATTTATCAAATACATGCTCATATCTTTGATTCTCTTCAGATATTGTTTACTTTGGGTATTTGGTTTTCATGTGTGCAGGTACTTGATCATCATCCATCGGCACAAACCCCTTCAGGTATATACTCAACACTGGCATGTAGTCTTTCCCGTTGTATCGCATTTACATTTCCAGTCATACCCTCTAATATTGACCTCTAGGATCCCCATTCCCGGCTCTGCAGTACCCACGCCTCCATTTCCATCTTCAGTACTGCTACCCAGTAGCATTCTTACCCACATGAGTTGTCCCATTTATAGCACCTTTTGGCACTTTTGACACTCATGTTGTTCTTCATTACCCTTTAGGTATGGGAGTCCTGATAGTCTTTCATCATGTCACGAATCAACGACATACTCCTTCTCCTCATTTTGCTAGCTTTCCCACACGGACTCCCAGATTATCTCTTCACGGTTCTATTTTTTACCTGCACCACCGCAGTATCATGAACCCTCCATTTCATCCACAATCAGTTTGCCCATCTGCGAACCTACCTTCATTTCACCTACCTCATACAGAAACTCACTAATGGGTCCCCCACCCTTCATCAGTTTTCCAAGCAAATTCTACCCTTCATGGGCCACCCATATCACACTGGGGCACTCGTTTCTGTATTTGTACATTTCTCCCCAAAGTTATTCGTTATTTATTGTACAAACGCCTTTATTTCCAGTCATTACATTTTCTTTTGTCATCACCTTTAGCGACTTGCTTCCTTCCTTTTGGCCACACGCAACCCATGTCACCCTTGGTTGGAGCATTACTTCTCGTCTACCCTTGCCGGCATCGTCCATATCTAAGTATATAGGGGCTTCCGCAGTGCAAGATATTAGATATTGTTTTCGGGATTAGCTGCGTAGTGTAAGTCATTAATCTATGACCCATATTCATGAGTATTAGTTGCAACTGACCAATAATTCTCATGATTTGAATAGTCCACTTAGCACTCATTGCATCGGGTGATGCTCACAGGGGTGAAGAAATGGGATTGAAGCGAACGAAATGAATCGCATAGCATCAATCATCACTTTCAGGGCTTGCACCCGGTAACCAGGACTTCCCAGGTGGTCACCCATCCCAAGATGCCTCTGGCTCAAGCGCGCTTAACTGTGGAGTTCTCCCCACAATCAAGCCCACTTAGCTTGCTACCCCATTTGCAAAACCTTAGCAAGTATTGTGCCTTATGAACTACCCAGTTAGAGCTCCCTTGACTCTTATTATTTAAGTATATAGGGGCTTCCACAGTGCAATATATTAGATATTATTTTCGGGATTAGCTGTGTAGTGTAAGTCATTAATCTATGACCCATATTCATGAGTATTAGTCGCAACTGACCAATAATTCTCATGATTTGAATAGTCCACTTAGCACTCATTGCATCGGGTGATGCTCACAAGGGTGAAGAAATGGGATTGAAGCGAACGAAATGAATCGCATAGCATCAATCATCACTTTTGGGGCTTGCACCTGATAACCAGGACTTCCCAGGTGGTCACCCATCCCAAGACGCCTCTGGCTCAAGCACGCTTAACTGTGGAGTTCTCCCCACAATCAAGCCCACTTAGCTTGCTACCCCATTTGCAAAACCTTAGCAAGTATTGTGCCTTATGAACTACCCAGTTAGAGCTCCCTTGACTCTTAGAGCTCCCATAGGTCACTTACCTCTACCCTCTGAATTGGTTCACCTTGTCTCGCCTCTGGCACAACTTATCACCGGTCTTGTCATCCCCCTGACACTCGACCTCGTTACACGATTGCGGCCACTTTTTATCTCATACATCCTCCAACCAAGGGCAGTCTGGAGTCTTCCCACTTCTTGACTTCGTCCATGTACCTCTGCCACTTCCTTACCTCAGTATATTTCACGAAGCCCTTCACTTCTAGAAGTCGCGTCCCCTTTTGTCGACATCAGCACCATTTTTCCGAAAGGGCAACAGTATCTTGATTCTCATTCTCCACTCAATGAGAGATCTCGGACGGCACAGAGTGAAACACCATTTCTACCTACTGTCGTTGACCCCCGTAACATTCGACGCCGACACTTTCTCATGTTACGGTGGGTCTTACTTTGTGACCATTGCAGTTAGTTCTTTTTGTTTATCAAAGACCTCTGAACTTGGCAGGGTTATCAATGCCCACACCGTCGTTGCTACTTATTACCGTGATTAATGCCTACTATTCAGAGCATGTTCATTTGCATAATTGTCTTCTGCCTCTATTACGACCACCCTCGAGGGCGCTGCAGTCGTCTACACCAACACTTCAGTCATCTTTTTCCAGAGTTACATGACACGAGCATGGGGCATGCCCGCCTCGTTTGTACACATTTTTCTATTTTATGCACCTCATAGAAGGTCGGGTCCTATCGGTTCCTCTTTTCTCCAACGGATCACTCTGAACGATCCCACTATTGCTCTCTCTTACAAACAACATTCTCAGTAGAAGAAACATTGATGGATTTCGGCTATACGTATGCTCCTAACGTCATCCATCAAGGGGCATCTGTTATCACTGAAATTTCATCCGCACATGGTTACAAGAACTCGGCATCGTCAAACAGTAATGAAGTCATTCATGGCCCTGAATTAATCTCATAGCATTCAAAAAAGGGAAAAAACTATACAAAGTAGTGAAAAATTGAAGAGTGATTTGCAGACATTAGGTGCGCGCACATGCACGGAACAGGAACGTAGAATGCGTGCATAAGCGCACGATGCGCGGTTGTTAGCACAAAAATCCGTGCACCTGCTAAACGACACATTTATGAATGTGGTCGGCCTCCCAACCACTTATGGTTCAACTCCCAAGCTGATTTGACTTACAAATCCGGGTTGGATCCGAATGGTGGGCTGGTCAAAGATCTAATAATGCCCTAAATGGCCTCTTTTCACACTACAAAGCAATTACACAATAACAAAATGCAATGCTATAAAAAGCCATGAATGCACCTCATTTTCTCAAGGAATTCAAAGTAATTTTATGCTACCTATATTGTTTTAAGGACTCCATCCTTGACAAGAACACATTGGCACCATTTCATTGAGCAATCCACCTCTCCATTGAGTGGATTTGCAAAGAGTTCTTTCACCACTATTTTTATTTTCTTTGTTGTAAGGAGAGAAATCTTGTGAGTGTCCAAGAGCATTCCCTTGGAGGAAGAAGGGACTCATAGTCCCCTTTCTTCTTGGTGCTTTGATTTCATCAATAGATCAGCCTCAAAACATTGGTGACATGGGTCTTTTTGTTTTTGTTATCTCTATGTCCCTATGCTTATGATTTTAGTTGGTATTAGTTTAATTCTTGCTTATAGTTTTGTTTTTATTTCTCTAACTCTTTCCTCTACAGTTGTCCTGCTCAGTAGACCCAACTAGGCATGCAAGCACCTCTTATTTTCTCACCAAGGTGACGAAAGAGGTGCAACATCAACCATGAAGGTGAAACAGGGAAAAAGGCATAATGTCCAAGCATATGTTACGAAATCTAAAGCAATCTAAGATACAACATACTCAAATGCCTCAAATATTGAAATGACACTCACCACAATAACTAATTTGTACCTCATGGAGCAAGGCCTAGTGCCTCTCGAAAGCCAACTGGTGTGGTGGATGCCATCTAAAAATCTATGACCTATGTAGTGGTGAGAAGGGTCTCCATCTGTGCAAGTGGATATTGTTGGTCATGTAGTCTCTCGACACTCCATATCTACAACCTGAGTGCCTTGAGACATAATCTCGTTAGTTATCCCACAAAATGGGGATAACAAGCCCCACTATTGAAACTTGCATTTGATTTTTTCCAAGTTGGTTTTCCATGAATGAGACGATGGGTTGCTTAAAGAGAGAGGCATGACAAGAGGTCCATTTTCCTTAAAAGGGAAACTACATAATTATAGAGATGTGTTAAAGGATCTATGAACTTACATTCCATCCAAAAATTTGACTCTTTATCTTATTAAATTTTCCACCTGAGGCACTAATGAAAGAATTTGACGTTGAATTGAACCTGGAAACAAGAGTAATGGAGGCTCCACCAATCAAAATGGTATCAACCACAAAGTTCGAATGATTAATGCACTTATGTGCATAGGTTGTAAGATCCAAGGTTCGGTTTATATAAGACTAACAAAACCCACCAGACACGAGCCCTTTTAGCATTACCTGCTTGTGCAGATCAAGTCTCACTCGAGGTATCTATGGGGACTACAAGAACCAGGATTCTGCAGTAGTAAGGGATTTGGAGGCAAACATTCAGTTAATTATTCCTTATTATGTTGTGCGCATAACTCTGTTCTGTTTAGGTATTAACTTACTCATGATTCAGATTCCCTTACTTATCACATTCCAGATTATTGTATAGATTTGTTACCGTCACAGTCATGAATCATTGTGCCATATTTAACTATCATATGAAGCTATTATACGATGCATGCAAATAGTATTCATATTCAGACACAGAAAAATAGACAACACATGATTCTATAACATATCTTTAGCAATCCTTTATTCATCCTTCTCAGCCATCTATTGTTATATTCGAGAACTCTATAACTTAGTCTCAGTCAACAATTACCAGACTATAACATAATTGAACCTATCATAACCAAACTTCATCATAATCGTACCTAGTGGAATCGACAACAACACCTAATCTCCCAACTCATTACATATTTATACCAAAAGATAGGGATAACAACCCTAATCTATTCATACCAAAAATATCCCATTACAATGCATGGCCATCTCAGTTAACTGGTTGTTCGACGCCTTTCTTTTGCTTTTCATCCTTCATGTTACTTTTCTATTGTTCTTCTATTTCTAGAATGTCAAGTTTTCATTCTCTTGTTATGCTTTATTTCCTTGCTTATTCTTCAAGTTGTGCATTGTCCTCATTTTGTGCACTTTCCTCCTTCTATGCACTTTCTCGCTAGATGCGCCTCAATTGCACGGTCTCTAGCTTTCCTTCTTCCTCCACACACTTTTCTTATACTTAGGATTTTTCCTCAAAATTTTATCAAAACTGCAAAAAATGTTCTTAAGACTGCCTATCCAAGAGGCCCCAAACACTCACATGTGGCTTGTCTCAAGCCACTCAGGCTTGTTTCCTTCTCTTCCATGCCAACATGAAGTTTTGAGAGGCAGCTTTTTCCCCCTCTACCTCTTTGATGATTGTGGCCTATGTTGTTTTTATATCCTCTGCTCTTTGCGCGGTCAAGTTTGTAAGTTTGTCTTCTGATTCCATCGTTGCTTGCTTGACCCTACCCTACACCATAGAGAACTCTCTAATTACATGCACTTCCTCTTCTTGCAGTGGTCCCAGTCTATGTTGCAAGATATTTTGTTGATCCCTCATTTTCTCCACTTCAACATGTGCCTGCCATTGAGCCAGAATGGTTGTCATGGGTTCTATTGGTGATAGTGTAGCCACCCTTTTTGTTGCATGTTGTACCTTTTCTTGTGCTTCCCTTATCTTGGCCTCTTCGACCTTCATCTTCGAGTCTTCGATCAACTATGTTCACACCTGTGTGTTCTCCTCACAAAGTTTCACGCATTTACCCTCAATCTTCTTGATGTTCACAACTGTTGTGGTTGTCATTTTCTTTCTGCCTTCGTACACCTCTGGTGGTGATCCTGGCATGCTCCTTAGCTTTAAATATTCTATATGTGATCGAATCCCTTAATGACTTCACCAATCATCTGCACTTGTTCCTCCATAATCTCTTCGACTACTAGATGAACTTCTGTAATTTCCTTATACAATTGTTGGACTATTGCTTGGGTCTTCTGCACCATGCTCTTAACCTCTTCATTTTCTTTTAATTTCTTCTTGGATCTCTCCTCAGCCTCATATTTTTTATTTAGAGCCTCTTCTACTTTGCCTTCAACTTCCCTCTTATATTGCATTGTTGTGTCATACTTCTCCTATAATTGGGCTTGTTCGTCTCTTATTCTTTCTAGCTCCCTATGTTCTTCCTCTCCTCTATTTCTGATTTCTTGCATCGGTCCTACTTGCAAGTCCTGTAACTTTTGCATGAAAATCCTTGAGACGACTATCTTCAGACGACCCAACACATTTACTTCCTCATGCAATTCGCTCATTGGAAACTCTAGCGCGTCCATATCAATCTATAGGGTTCTATGCCCTAGTGTCAACTGTGTCGGGGCCAACTGTGTGCTTTCTGCTTCTCTCCTTGGCCCTATTGATCGTTCTTCT
This sequence comes from Picea engelmannii, assembly GCA_009831015.1. NCBI lineage: Eukaryota > Viridiplantae > Streptophyta > Pinopsida > Pinales > Pinaceae > Picea > Picea engelmannii. Next base: position 148,202 of record ML790854.1, read on the forward strand.
TTTGACCTATGCTCCTTCATAAGTTTTTTAGCTTCCATCATATGTTGAAGTGCTCTCAATTGGTCCTACACTTTCTTCTGTTGTTATTCTTGATTCTTTGTTGCTTCTTCCTATAACACTTTTGTGGAATCTCGTATCTGGTAGCCACTTTTTTCCATATCATCATTGGTTAATATGTAAAATGGGGTTTGCCTATGTTCCTTGACTTTCTTGTGTGGAACTCCTATTTTCTCTTCCCCCTTATCCTTCCTTTTTGGTCATGCTTCGGGGACCATCGATGTGCCAAAAATATCACATGTGTCATTCGTCTGATCTTTTCCTTGATCGTCACCCAGCTCCTCCTCACTCTTGTATTTTTCATCCTTCTCTTTATAGAGCCTTTTTTTCTGGTGGTCTCTTCCAATATTCTTCCTAGTCATTGACTATTAAAGCCACCTATTTCATCATCAACCTATAATTGGTTGGAAACCATTACTGCATTGGATCCTTTTTAGCATGCGCGTACATATGGTGCATGTCGGCTCTAAATCGGGCAATATCCTTGTATGTTGTTACTATTTCTTCATATATGCGCAGTGTTTTCACAATTGAATAGGTGATCCTCTCCAAGTAGGTAAAAAAATTGATGTTATTGTCGGTCACTCTTCTTTTAATTAGTGAATTCCATAAATTGGTATATCTCGCAGCTAGAGTGTTGTTACCTAAAGTGTGCATGCATTGGTAATACTCGAGTTCTTGCCACTCAACCAATGCAATGATAATGATCAACCAAGCATAATGAAATTAAGTGCCCTTCTCGTGGGCGTCTGTGTAATCCTGTAAAAAGTTGTTAACCAAAAAGGTATCCCAATTCATCTGAACTCCTCCTATACATTTCTCTACGACCACAATGACAGCATTCGATACTTCATCTTTGCGACATTTTCACAACAGTTTGCAAGTCAATACTTGTGTGGCAAACCTCACATTCTTATCGTGGATGTTTTTAACATCTAGGTCCCTCTTGCCCCTGAATGTGTCAAATTTGTCCTTCATTGATTTAGAGAGGGATTTCTCTCCCATCTATAAGAAAAATAGTCCGAGGTATTCTCTTTCTTTGGGAAATCATGTAATATACGCAATTAGCGCAAAATCGATCGATACTGGGGTATAGAGCCAGAGTGTGCCCCCATGAATGCAACTTAATAATACCTTCACACATGCATTGATATTTGTACTCTACCTGAAATGTGGAATGTCAAATAAGTTCACTATTTCTGCCTTCTGCAACCCTGATGCCCACTCATGTGGCTGGACCAGGATTTCTCTCATCCCTGGGATGGTCCTCATTCACAAATATCGATCCCTGGCCAACTCAGGGAATATTTGTGTATCTGTGATATCATGGTCCATAAACTTGAGGTTGGCAATCTTCTTGAGCATGTCTTCGTCACTGCTTACACTAGACAGAATTGGTGCTACCAGCACTGGGTACTTTGCATTGGCTAGTATATTTATCTGTGGTGCGTCATCTGCCCTTGGTGGTAAGTAGTCTTTGTGAAACTCTATTGTTGTTGTCGAAGTCGAAGCTTTGGCTACCTCCTCGATCTCTAGTGATGCTTCTTTTTATTTTTCTTGTTTTCTCGTTGTTGTCGATGGTCCTCCAACTCTTAGTGGTGCCATTTGTTTCCTGTGACTGGTTCCTGGACTTAGATTTGAGTTTCTTGGTGGGTCGGTGTAGCTCGACTTCGATGGCTCGACTCTATTCTTCAATTCTCTCTGGTTCGCTCTGTTTTCTCCCGCTCGTATTTAATAATGGTTTAGACTTAATGACTTCTTGTTATTTTTGTGCTTTCGAGCAAACAATATCCATCTCATCATGCCTTAACTACCTTGTCAAATCTGTCACAGTGGTTGATGAATTGTTTAACGAAATGCTTCTTTATTACTAAATCCATTGTGTGATTTATCCATCGTACTGTCGATCTGTCATGATTTATGGAAACTTTTCCCATTTAGGAATTATCCGGCGTTTTTATGACCTGTCACTCTCGTTGTGTAACATTCATTTCCAATCTATGCACTAGTTTATTACTATTTTATTTGTACGCATCACAGTTTGTCTCATTTGTGTCTCATATCCTAGTTTGGCGCAGTGCTATGCTGATGTGTGATGACGATTAGTTATGTGCATGTTATTATGCCTTGGTAATTGAATGCTCTTTTGTTTTCCCTATATCTACTTTTAATTTGTTTTTCCTTCTTTTTCTTATCTACTATAATACATTTGTTCCAGAACAACCCAAATTATTGTGCAACATGCCAGTCATCTCTATAGAGTTTCAACCGACTTTCATTCACCACTCCTTCCAAGATTTATCCATTCAAGGTTTCCAACCACGCAGCACATGTCTATGTTAGTTGTTGAATCACATAAGGTCCTAACCAATCCATTCTAAACTTCCCTAGATGTTGCATACACTTATTGTCATAGAGTAGTACAAATCTCTGACTTGAAATTTCTTATGTTTAATGTGTCGATCATTCCATGCCTTATCTCTGGATTTATGAACCTGTTGATGGAATCCTGCAACAAATAGATCCTCCTCGATTTGTTATAACTATGCCAACCTCTCCTCTATTGTGCTAGTATTTGATAGCTCTGTGATTTCTGTAATACGCGGGCTAGGCAGAAAAAACTCCATTGGAATTATTGCTTATTTCCCATAGACCAACCTGAAAGGTGTATGTCTTGTCAACTTCTTACTATTGAAATCTAGGTCAATACTGAGAGAGGGGGTGAATCAATATTGATCAATTAAAAAATTAATAACTTTAAATGAAAACAATTGAACAATAGCAGTGAACTTGAATATCAAATTATTATAATCAAAACAAGTTATAGTGATAATTGGGAGACACTAATATCCTTGTTCAGGACTCCAACCCTTAAGGAGCACCAACTTCCTTGTTTAGGGATACAACTCTAGGAAGCACCAACTTCCTTGCTTTAGGGATTCTACCCTAGGAAGCACCAACTCCCTTGTTTAGGGCTCAAACCCTTAGGAAGCACCAACTTCGTAGTCTTCAACTTTAATCAGCAAAGGACACTTAGTCCTTCCTAGCTCCTCCCTTCCACCCTCGTCACATAAATATCTTCTCATTACTTCCTTGGACTCTGTACCCATATTGAACTTCAATGTATGCCACAGAGACACTTTATTTCCTTCATAAATCTTCATTTATATAGTTTTATAAGGGGTGTGATTTTGAATCAATGTGTCTTTTGACATTGAAACATTGCACCCTTTTGATTAAATAATGTTTATCTTAAAACAATATTATTTCTTTTTTGTTTTTATTCATAAATCTACGTGAAGGCCTTTTAATTATAGTCATTTTTTTAATTGGGTTAGCTTAATTTATAACCTTTTTTTTTCTTTTTTCTTTTTTCTTTTCACATACTATGGGAAAATACCATGGGCTTGAAACCACGTGCACTTGTCTTTTATTTATTTCAATTTATACTTTTTCACGTAACTTTACATGAACCTCTCTTTTACATTAACTTCTCTTACTTTTATTTATTTCAATTTCTACTTTTTCACATGCACCTCTCTTTTACTTAATTTCAGTTTATTTATTTATACTTGTGTTTATTTATTGAAGTTAAATTATAAGGGTTTTATTTGTTTAACCTCATTGTCCCCTTAAAGTATGAGAGTGGATATGTGCTTCTTATCATCATCTCTCCAATGCCTAGATTGTGAGGAATGGAATGTGCTCCTTCTAGAAGTCTAGAGTCACAACTAGCATGTTCTCCCTCGCTTATTAGGGTTTGATGTGCATCCTTAGTATTTTCTTTCATTTACATAGTGGCAATTTGTGATTAGAATGAATATATCTATGTTTAGACTCCAAATCATCCTCATCTAGATATGGTTTCTCATTGTCGTGCTCCCATGCCATTTATGCAATGCCATGACCAACATCTAGCTCATCATTAATTTCCAACTCTACATTTATCCTTTGATCAATAACATATTGGCCAACATTCTCTTTAGTAGGGAGTGAGTATGGACATCAACTAGTTTTATTAGATCCACCTATCATGCTCTTCACTTAAATATGTAGTCACCTATGAGTATATTGATGATGAGAATGCCCATTTCACATGACTTTGTACATATTTTATAGATTTCTTCATGATCTTTTTACTTCTATCTCACCAAAAGGCCTAATATCACTCTTTAAAACCCCTAAATAGTAATTTAAACAATGTTGACCTCATTTGCCCCTTTATTTTATAGAACAATGATTGACATGAAAGAGATAGGAAATTTCTTCTTTGTTTTTCTCTAAGAGGATGACTACTTCATGACTTGGCTATACATAACCTTATGCAGCAATTTCATTAATGTCTTCTCCATTTACTTAGTATAACAAGGTATATCAACAGAGTTATAATATTATGAACTATATGGACCCTTTGTAAACATCAATGATCATTCATAACACATGATCTCCAACATTCTCACTGCATCTTAAATTCTTTGATTGACATCAATGACAACACTGCATCCAACATTCCCCCCCTTTTTCATTGATGGCAACACTCTTTGTTTCTCTCCCCCTTTGACAACAATGGCAAAGGGTGACGCTGTTTGCACTGGCTCCTCCTTGGACTGTATTGACTCCCCATGAGATATACCTTCCTCAAACTCTACAAATGATGCTACATAGATCTTAGACTCAGAATCTCCTGTAGTTGCAATCCACTTTTTTCATGCTGGTGTTTTTGGTCTTTATCAAATGGCTCAGCAACCTACCATATGATTCTTGAGATATATTTGTCCCCCTTTGACAGTAACGATTAAAGGCTCTATATTTTTCATCTCCCCCTGTGACTGGGATTTCTACTTCTTATAATTGGTTGGATCTGCTTTCTTCCAGAGGGATGACTCCTCTTGTAACCAAACAATCTTGCTACTGAACAATCTCTTCACTTTTAGAGAACTGTAACTCCCCTTGTCAATAATACTTTATCATGTGATCTTCAAGGGACTGTTATACATGGTCAAGAATGTAAGAGATGTAGGCCTTTTACCAATGGTCCTTCACATATCAACTCTTCTCTGCATGATTTAAACACGTTGCTTATTTGTTGTGATAAAGATCTTTTGCTAAGAGGCCCCATGCACCTGATGAAGTTTGGACATGTCTCTCATTCTCATGAATAGAGTTAGGATATTGGTCTACAAAATTTTCATCTCCACTTAGTCTTGAGATACTCTCCCTGTCAATGACTCTCCCACTAAGGATCATAACTTTTCTTTTGCTTATTTCAAGGGTCTATTGACCTGTTTCTAAACTCGATTTTTCTTGACATCAACCAGGTGACTCCCCTGACCATTTGACACATTCTTTTTCCATTGTGAATTCATTGCATTATGATCCCCCTATCAACATGCTTATATCTAACTCTTATGTGCTTGGCTTTATTTTCATATGATTTTGGACATGGTCCTCATTGGCTGTAGCTTCGACCTGCAACTATCAATCTGCAACAAGAACTCTGACTCTTATAAATACACCTCAATCCTAGGACCTAATTTTCCTTTTAAAGTTTGTTCTACCTTCAGTCACTTCTCGGTCTACTCCATAAGTACTTCACATGATCCAATCTATTCTACTTCTCTTCTATGTTCATTACTGTTGTAATTAGTCTTCATGGATATGCTCCCCTTGTGGCATAGCTTAGTGTTTTGATGAATGAACTATGCTCCCCTTATCACAATTATATTAGCTCCATTTATCAACTAGATTTTCCCTTTTTATTGGCAACAAACAAGCTTAGATGATAATCAACTCAACCAAACTAATTACTCTCTAGGTCTTTTGCATCTCCACTTCTGTCCATTTTATCACAAGATATATTGAACATGATTCAAGTAATTCCTTTGAAATTCCTTAACAAATAAGTGGGATAATCATTAACCAAAAAAAATTTCCATGGATCATAATCAGGCCTCAAACATAACAACTTGTTGTTAATGCCAAATACACAGTCATATGCAGTACTCGGATCAGCTTAAGAACTTTAATAATTCAATTCATATCACTCCAAAATATGTTTTCAAAAAGGAATATGTTCTTGAATTTTAAGTTCAATTTAAGGGTTTCTCCAAGAGCCTTCAATAACTTGTTTTCAAGTATCATCAAGTTCATCATTGCAACGTTATGCTTCTATATTTTCATGATTTTCCAAACTAGTAAAAAATAGAGCATCATCTTCTAGGTCCTTTAGCATCATCCTCAAGTACTTCTTCCTTCGCTTTAATATCTTTTTACTAACCAATGTTGTTCCAACATAGGGTAGGCTTGTTGCAACATAGGTCACTATCAGCATTAAATTAACCATCATTGCTTTGAGTAATAGAGCATTCTTCTCTAGTTGGTGCAATAGGGGATCTTTCACATTCTTCCTTAGAAACTTCTTCGGGCATCCTCCTTCCAATGACTTGGTCAACTTTACGTGTAGATTCTTCTTCAACACTTAAGACTGCTTGGACTTGAACTATTGGTCTTCTGTTTTGTTTCATCATCTGGATACTCCCGACTTCCATCAATATGAGAATTAGAAACCAGTTCCTTTTCTTTTTCAATCATATTGATTTGAGGCTGCTCCTTCCTCCTCCAAACTTGTCTATAATCTCTTGCAATGTGCCCATACTTATGATATTTGTAACATTGAATTTTAAAAGAAACCATACCTTTATTTTTTACTTGAGTATTTATGTCATGAGATCTACATTGGATTTTCTTGTGACCACAATTGTTGCAAGCGTAGCAATAGCCATGAAAAATACTTTGATTCCTAGGCACCATTTGTCTTCGTAGAGGAGCAGTCCTTCTTGGTCTTTGCTTTGCACCTCTTAGCCGATCACAATCTTTTTCCTTACAGTTTTCTTCATTGAAATTTATCAAGTTGTTTGCGACATTCTGAAGCTTTCCATCATTCTCCTTTATTCATTATCTGAACTTTTCTTTTTCAATAGTAGGCTCTTGCTTGGTACCATATCCAATTCCAATATTTTCATATGGGGATCTTTGAGAGTTTAGGATGTCTTCTAAGACTTCAGTGCTCTTCCTGAACTTGTCATATGTTCTTTGTTGTGTTTGCAGCTTTTTCATACTCTCTTTTAGACCTACAACTTCATCTTTAATCTTTCAGCCTCTTCTTCTCTTTTCTATAGTTGAGTCTTTTGTTCATCCGTGATTTGTCCAGATTCTTTAATTCCCTATTGGGTCTTCTGCAACTGATATTTTAGATATTGGTTTTCCTTTTCAAATTTTGAGATATTTTCTTCAACTTCCTTACTAGAGTTAGTAGCATCCTTGCTCATCCTTTCAAGCTCATCTTTTAAAGACATAACTTCTACATCCTTTTCTTTCAGTTGGCTAATGAACACTTGTTGGGTTTTCACAGCTTCTTCTAACCGCATCTTTAGGGTATCAACATCTTCCTTCTAATTTAAAATTTCTTCACATACTAGCAGGTCTCTCTTAAGTTGTTCGTTTTTCTGCCTTTCATTTTTTAACTCATCTAGGGCATTAATCAGTTCTCCTTCCAAGTCAACTACTGCTTCTTCATAGGGTGATCCTTCATGGTATGGTTTGGACTGATCTTCATTTGGCTTGATGACTTTCTTACCCATATACAGTTCTTCTAGCTTGTCCCAAAGTTCTTTGGCTAAAGTATACTTCCCAATGTTTCTTTTAACAGACTTGGGTAATCCTTCCAGAAGGGCATCCATTGCCAATTTTTTGTTTCTCTTTAATTCTTTTTTGGCTGCAGACTTCAATGGTCCTTTTGGAGGGGTGTAACCGGTAACAACTAAGTTCCAAACATCATATCCCATTGCTCCCAAAAATTCCTTCATTCTTATGCTCCATATCTCATATTTTGTCTCATCGAGTAGGGGTGTTGTGCCAAGCTTATAATCCAACAGTGCTTGTAGGGATATAACTTCCAATGATTAAACTATTCCTAAAGGAACCTTTCTCTAATACCAATTGTTGAAATCTAGGTCAATACTTAGAGGGGGGGTGAATCAATAATGATTAATTACAAATTTAATAACTTTAAATGACAACAATTGAACAATAGCAGTGAACTTGAATATCAAATTATTATAATCAAAACAAGTTACAATAGTAATTAGGAGACACCAAGCTCCTTATTCAAGTCTCCAACCGTTAAGAAGCCCCAACTTCCTTATTTAGGGCTCCAACCCTAGGAAGCACCAACTCCCATGCTTTAGGGCTTCTACCCTAGGAAGCACCAACTCCCTTGTTCAGGGCTCCAACCCTTAGGAAACACCAACTTCCTAGTCTTCAACTTTAATCAGCAAAGGACACTTAGTCCTTCCTAGCTCCTCCCTTCCACCCTCGTCACATAAATATCTTCTCTTTACTTCCTTAGACTCTGTACTCTTATTGGATCTTCAATGTAGGCCACAAAGACACTTTATTTCCTTCATAAATATTTGTTTATATAGTCTTCTAATGGGTGTGATTTTGAATCAATGTGTCTTTTGACATTGAAACATTGCACCCTTTTGATTAAATAATGTTTATCTTAAAACAATATTGTTTCTTTTTTGTTTTTATTCATAAATCTACGTGAAGACCTTTTAATTATAGTCATATTTTTAATTGGGTTAGCTTAATTTATAACCTTTTTTTTTTCTTTTTTTCTTTTCACGTACCATGGGAAAATACCATGGGTTTCCAAAACCATGGGCTTGAAACCACGTGCACTTCTCTTTTACATAACTTCTCTTACTTGTATTTATTTCAATTTCTACCTTTTTCTCGTAAATTTACTTTATTTATTTATTTCAATTTCTACTTTTTCACATGCACCTCTCTTTTACGTAACTTCTCTTACTTTTATTTATTTCAATTTCTACTTTTTCACATGCACCTCTCTTTTACATAACTTTGCTTACTTTTATTTATTTCAATTTCTACTTTTTCACATGCACCTCTCATTTACGTAACTTCACTTTATTTATTTATACTTTTATTTATTTATTGAAGTTAAATTATAAGGGTTTTATTCGTTTAACCTCATTGTCCCCTTAAAGTATGAGAGTGGATATGTGCTTCTTATCATCATCTCTCCAATCCCTATATTGTGAGGATTTGCATGTGCTCCTTCTAGAAGTCTAGAGTCACAATTAGCATGTTCTCCCTTGCTTCTTGGGGTTTGATGTGCATCCTTAGTATTTTCTTTCATTTACATAGTGGCAAGTTGTGATTAGAATGAATATCTCTATGTTTAGACTCCAAATCATCGTCATCTAGATATGGTTTCTCATTGCCATGCTCTCATGCCATTTAGGCAATGCCATGACCAACAACTAGCTCATCATCAATTTCCAACTCTACATTTATCCTTTGATCGTCAATAACATATTGGCCAACATTCTCTTTAGTAGGTAGTAAGTATGGACATCAACTAGTTTTATTAGAATCCACCTAACATGATCTTCACTTCAATATGTAGTCACCTATGAGCAGATTAATGATTAGAATGCCCATTTCACATGGCTTTGTATATATTTTATAGAGTTCTTCATGATCTTTTTACTTCAATCTCACCAAAAGGCCTAATATCACTCTTTAAAACCCCTAAATAGTAATTTAAACAATGTTGACCTCATTTGCCCCTTTATTTGCTAGAACATTGATTGACATGAAAGACATAGGAAACTTCTTCTTTGCTTTTCTCTGAGAAGATGACTACTTCATGACTTGGCTATACATAACCTTATGCAACAATTTAATTAATGTTTTCTCCATTTACTTAGTATAACAGGGTATATCAATAGAGTTATAATATTATGAACTATATGGACCCTTTGTAGACATCAATGATCATTCATAACACACGATCTCCAACATTCTCATTGCATCTGACATTCTCTGATTGACATCAATGACAACACTGCATCAAACACTTACTTGTAGTCTTGTAAGCCCATAATACTGCAGAAACTCTTAAGTCCCAATCGTCACTCCCTACATTGCAAATATTTGTCAAGGCATTCTCCAGGATCTTATTAAAAGCTTCGATGATTCCATTGGCCTGAGGGTGATATGGGGTACTCTTTTGGTGATGAATCTGGAACTCCTTAGTCAATGGTGCAAGTGTTTTGTTTATAAAGTGTGTACCTTGATCACTAAGTAATATCCACGAACATCCAAACCTTGTGACTACATTTTCAAACAAAACTAGCACAACAGTTTCCGCAATACAGTCTATAATTGGGGTTGATTCTGACCATCTTGTCAAATACTCTGTCGCAGTAATGATGTACCTTGCCCCTGATCTTCTTTCTTGTGGGTTGTTTGGCCCCACAAATTCTGTGGCCCATTTCTCAAATGATTGCAATGTAACTTGTCGATTCAAAGGCATTTTGTCACTCCTAGATGGCTTTCCCACTCTTTGGTTTACATCGCATGACTTACAGTATTCGTTCGCATCCTTGTGAAGTGTAGGCCAGCAAAGTCGTGCGCACAAAATCTTATGTGTAGTTGCTCGCCCTGCGTACTGTCCTGCAACAATTCCATCATTTTCTTCTTCAAGTATTACTAACCTTTCGTGCTCTAACACACATCGTCTCAATGTTCCATCTGCACCCATCTTGTATAAATTCCCTGCAATCAACTGATAAATTGTTACTTTCACTACCAGTTGTTTGTTCAATGCTACAGTAATATCAAATGGAGCCATGCTTGTGTTTAGAAACTGTACGATGTCTAAGAAATAATCATCCACCATCCTTACTGCAAATAATTTTGCATCTAGGAAGATGTCGTCTGAATTTCCTATATCTTCCCCTAAGATATGTGCGATAGATGATCTGGTCCTGTATTTAGCTTCCATGGTTTCACTATGACTTCAAAATCATATTCCTGAAATAATAAGATCCACCTGCATATCCTCCCCCCCCAACACTGGCTTGTTGAGTAAGTATTTTAATGCAGAATGGTATGTATACGTCTTAAAGTGAGACCCCAATAGATAATTCCTGAATTTATGTAGTGCATAGACCTTCGCCAATCCTTCCCATTATGTGGTTGTATAGTTCTTCTCTTCTCTAGACAACTTGCTAGTTGCAAAATAAATTGGGTGATCTATGTCTCCTTCCCATGGTTCGGATAGTACAGTGCCCAGTGTTATGGATGATGCATCCACATGTACATGAAACTCTTTGTTCCAATATGGAAAAATTAAAATCGACGTGGTCACCAACTTCTATTTCAGTGTGTCTAGCCCCCTCTAATAGTATTCATTCCATTGAAACTTCGCTTCCTTCTTTAGTAACTTTTCCATTAGTGTTGTGATATGTGCATATCCCTTGATAAATTTCCTATAATAACATGTATGACCCAACGTCGCCCTGAACTGTCTGAATGATGTAGGTGGTTCTAAATCCAAAATGACTTTGATCTTAGATGGATCTACCAATAGCCCCTATTTTCACACTACATGTCCCAACAAAATTCCAAACAGTGCGCAAAAGTGCACTTCTTCAAGTTCAGTGAAATATGACATTGCCTACACTGATCCAGCATAAGTTTGAGAACTTCTATACGATCTGTAAGTAGAATGAACACCATCCAATCATCCAAGTAGACTTCTAGGAACTTATGGATGAACTCTTTGAATGTTGCAACCACTACCCTGGAAAACACCACAAGGGCATTCTTCAATCCAAAGGGCATAATTGTGTACTGATAACTTCCCCATTCCATCGCAAAAGTGGTCTTATGTCGATCCTCATGTGTGATTCTTATCTGATGGTACCTGAAGAATCCATCTATAAACGAGTAAGTTGCCTCATCTCCCACATTATCCAATACTTATTCTGTGAATGGTGTTGGAAATGGGTCATGTAAGCATGCGTCATTTAACTTCCTTATATATACACAGATCATGATTCCTCCCATATTCTTTTCCTACACCACCATCAGACTGGTCCACTAATATTCTTCTACCAGTTCGATGATTCCTGCGTCCAGCATCCTATCTATTTCATATTTTACCTTCTCCTTATACCTCAGATTTAGCCTGTAAGGCCTTTGGAATACTGGCTTAGCTCTTGATTTCAATGGGATATTCATCTCACCTAAGTCTCCTTCTATTCCCTTCATCTCTGAAAAATTCATTGGAAATAGGTCCTAGTATTCTTGCAGTAATTATGAAATCTTCTCAATTTTTTCCATACTCCAATAGTCCCCTATCTATGCAAACTTGGGATTCTCTATTGTCTTGATGTTTACCTTATGTGTCTTCATAGGCTACTTATATGTGTTGGATTCGAGCTCGGGACTTTCTATGGCTCATTCTCTTTCTGTATCGAGTATTTGTACATTCCTAGGATCCTCTTCATCATACTCTTATTTGGATACATTATAGAACTCCAGTAGCTCACGGAAAATCATCTTAGCTCTGTGCTCATTGCATACTGGTATCACCTCCATCGTCTCTTCTTCCAAGAAGATCTTCATTCGAATCGCCTGTAGCGTTCGATCTGTGGATGGAGATTCATGTTCAAATGTAAACGTGATTTTGAAGCTATGGATTAGTTCTTCCCATTTTTTTGTCTCACTGCACATTTCCAAATCCAAATACCAGTTCTTTGGAATTGTGTCCAGTGTGTGTATAAACCTATGCATCCACTCTGTCTCTGGTATTGAACCCCACGAAGCCCTGCATCGTTCCACACGACCCGTTGGTTCACTCTTCCCTATATATTTATGCACAATGTTTCCTCCCTTAGTTACAAACCTTATTTGCATTAGTCTGTTGCATTGTAACTGGTCTTTCATTCCCTCTTTATGTGTAGCCCACCATCTAGATGGAGTCGCTTTTAGTACCACATCCAGTGCTAACGGCCTTTTTTTTTTGGGTACCTGCAACTCAAATGCTTTTAAAAACATACTTATATCAGTTAATCCATCATACATGGGTGGATTAAATATCTATGTTCCAATCCAGCGCAAGGATCGGGTGATGCACGCACATCATCTAGTTGACACTTCATGCATTCTTTATTGCCAATGCTCTAGACCTTCTTCAAAATCTGATGCACATGAACTGATACTTCACCAACTCAACGCACCATATGTTGTCGGGTTGACATAATCCTCCATCCGCGTAGTCATGTTATATAAATTATCAATGTCATTCCCTTTTATTGGTTCTATGTATTTCTTTCCTTTTGATGGGTCCAAGGGTGCAATAACTTTCAGATCTCCAACTTCAAATATCATCTCCCTCCTCTTCAAGTTGATGATCGCTTGGTTATCAAAATACCATTCCAATCCCATCAATGTTGGATATGGTTTAATTTCATCCATGATCTCAATAACTTCAAAGTCTTCCATGTTGTGTACCCCATCTATGGTCACAGTTACTCCTATTAACCGACCAATCAGAACTATTTTGTGTTGATTCACTAGCCTTATCTAAACAAGAGACTATAACAACTTGGTTTTACCCATCAACTCCCATTTTTTCTTAGGTAACACATTTACGTCATTCCCTAAGTCCAAAATAATAGTATCCACATCATACTCTCCAATCTCTACACTGAATCCGAATTCTTCATTGGTTCGCTTCCTGCACAATACTTGATTTACCATCCTTTGTGCGATATGATTTTTCCTTCCTCTTGTGCAGTGATCAATCATGTCATATAATGTACTCAGCGCAAACTCATATTTGATTAACTCTACGCAATTTATCAATAATTTGGATAGCGTACTTTCCTTCCTCGTTGGCTTCTCTAGCATTGTGCAATCTTCTTCGTGAGGTGTCATTGATGTTGATTCTCCCCAATCCGCTCTGAGTACTTCTTTCCTTGCCCTTTAATATGTCTCCTTTGCTTGTTGAGGATCAAAGGTTGGCTTAGGCTCTGCTAAATTTCTTACCCATTGTTCAATCTTCTTTCCTTCATTTTTCCTATTAGTCCTTTTTATAGCTCCTGCGTGTGTAACAACGACTACTATGGGTCCTTCATAATGTATTTCAGTTGATATCATCTAGACATTCTAATTCAGATTTGGGTTATGGTTTCCTTTGTCCTGCCACTTCACAACTATTTGGGGACAGTCTTATGTTGAGTGATCCACTGCTCTGCAATATGTAAATGTCATACATGGATTATGGATGTCACAGGCCAAGTTTCCAGATAGATTACAATTGTAACATATAATCGGTCCTCTTCCTCCCCTTCCAAAAATCCCTCTACCTCATCCTCAGCAAAACTTTCCTCTATTCCCTTGATTGAAACATCTTTGATTGTTGTATTGTGTACCCCCGCTTCTGATACAACATTTTCTTCTTGGATCCTTACATATCGAATGTGCGCTCCCTCATTAAGTCAAATGTGCGACAATTATTCATCACGTGTCCTCCATATTTGCAAAAATTGAAAAACAAGTTCTTTGGCATACTTTGGTACTTATGTAGTAGTGGACACTCAGTTGGGTGATGGCCCCATTTCTTACATATCTCACATTATCCTCCTCCCAGCAATGGATTTCGTTCTCTCGTCGCCAAATATTCCACGAATGTTGGACATTCATCCTTGTGATGGCCTTCAATCCTACATTTTGTACACCAGACTTGCTCACATTCCTCCTTTCCCTTTGTCAATTCTTCCAATTGAATTGTCAATGTAGCCAACTGCATCTGAACTTGTGACATTCCTCCACTCTCACCCACCAGAGATGACTCCAGTTTCATCGCAATCTCGTGTGCCTTGGGCTGCGACACAACCTTCTGCTGGATCAATGGCCTGCAAATGTGTGGTAGAATCCCTACAATAAACCATTCTTGGTGTTGTTGATCTGGGATATGGAAAGTTAACCTACCCATCACATCCTTAAATGTCTGGTCGTAGTCCCATACCGACTATGTTTGTACTTGTTTGATCTCCTTCAATTCTGTAATGTACTACGACTTTGTCTTTGGTTTCTTGAACTCCTTCAGCAGTGCTTGCTTAATCTCTATCAAATTCCTAGCATGTCATGTAGGTGTGGTGCTCTATAAATTCATATACCATACTAGTGCATGAAATCTAAATGTTGTCACTAACTACACAATATTCACAAATTCATCTTGTACGTTCTTTGTGGCCCAAATCGTCTCGCAAACAAAGAAGTGATGTTCTGGGTCCTCTAACCCAATTCCTTGGAACTAAGGCAACCTAAGTGTATTACCACCCCGACCATGTTGTTCGATGTAGTCCCTCCTCTTAGTGATGATGGCTAACTTTGACTCTGACTCTGCGCACTACTTCCACTATTCTAACTGCTACTACTCTGTCCTCCTTCGCTAACTACAATTTCTTTTGACAAATCTTCAAACGTTACTTGTGATTGTGGTTATGCACACAGGGTCATGGATTAGACACAAGATCATGTCTAAGTAGGAATTGTGCACTCTTCTATTATCGTAATGGACTCGAACTCCTCTTCTTCTCCCCCTAGGTATGGTACCTCCACAATTTAGACTAATGCATAAGGTTCTCTCCCCCTGCGCTCATTGTGCGACTCTCTTCTCTCAGCCTCAATATTTGACCTCTTGTACCTCCTCCCTCTGTGTAACTCTCCAAACTCGTATCCTTCCTCTAGTATATCTTCTTCTTGCATCCTCAGTCCCTCCCTGGCTCTTTCATTGCTTCCTTCCTTCTCTCAAATGATCATCCTGTCATCTCTCGGTTCCCCTATGTGCACAAACCCCTTAGCAATCGGATTTCATTACCATCACATGATTTTCACACAATAACATTTGTATCCACGTATTTAATGATTTCAAGAACTTCCCGCGTGGACCTTTGAAAAAGTCCCTTTCTGCAACACTGTATGATTGAATACAATCTACTGCAAACTCTATAACATAACCACCTAGTATGCTATCCAACCAAAACTCAATTGCTCGAGTAGTTGGATTACTTATAGAATTCAATTTTCTTACCAATTCAGGAGTCCAATTCCATGGCGTTGCGGCATTGAACCTTCTAGTTTTATCCACTAATATTTCTAGCCACTCTGTTGGAATAACGAGAAATTCACCAAAGAACATTTCATGCAAATCTGTGAACACACACCTTTGTAGCCATTTCTTGTCACTCATTTGAGGGTTTATGTTCTCTTTTTAGGCAAATTCTCATTCCTTCCTTTCCAACCATTATGAGATCTCCTTCTTAGTCGGCCTCCAAAACATCCCCTTAATCGTAAATTCCCAGTTCCGACAACATAACCATTTGTTGGCACTCTTCTTTGTGCGAGTTGTAAGACACAAGGTTCGTTTTATCTAAGACCAACAAAACCCACCAAACACCGGCCCTTTTGGCATCACCTGCTTGCGTAGATGAAGTCTCACTCGAGGTATCTATGGGGACTGTAAGAACCAGGTTTTTGTATTAGTAAAGGAATGGGAGGCAAACATTTGATTCATTCTTCCGTATTATGTTGTGTTCATAACTCTGTTATGTTTAGGTATTAACTTACTCATGATTCAGATTCTCATACATCACATTCCATATTATTGTATAGAGTTGTTAGTGTCACAGTCATGAATCATTGAACCATACTTAACTATCATATGAAGCTATTATACGATGCACATAAATATTATTCATATTTAGACACGAGAAAATAGACAACACAAGATTCCATAACATATATTTATCATTCCTTTATTCAACCTTCTCAGCCATCGACTGTTATATTCGAGAACTCTAGAATTCAGTATCAGTCAACAATTACCAGACTATAACATAATCGAATCTATCATAACCAAACTTCATCAGAATCGTACCTAGTTGAACCAACAACAACCCCTAATCTCCCAACACGTTACATATTTATACCAAAATCTAAGGCTAAAAACCATAATCTATTCATCCCAAAAATGTCCCATTACAATGCATGGCCAACTCAATTAACTAGTTGTTCGACTCCTTTCTTCTACTTTTCAACCTTCATGTTTCTTTTTTGTTGTTCTTTTATTTCTGGAATTTCGATTTGTCATTCTCCTGTTATGCTTTATTTCCTTGCTTTATTATTCAATTTGTGTGTTTTCTTCCTTTTCACACTTTCTTCCTTTTGCACATTTTCTTGCTAGATGTGCCTCGGTTGCGTGCTCTCTAGATTTCCTTCTTCCTCTATGCACTTTTCTTATACTTGGGATTTTCCCTCAAAACTTTATCAAAACTGCAAAAACCATTTCCAAGATTTCCTATCCAACACCCATAATTCTTTGAAATTCATTCAAACAATGCTCCAAGCTCAAAAACCAAGATGAGAAACAAGGAAGGGGGGGACTCTAACAAACAAGGCCCATTGACAGAAAGATTGACTCTTCAAATTGAAACGAATCCAAGTTGAAAATATGAAGGGTAAACCAAAGAACACACTCCCAAAGCAATAAAGGAAAGGACCTGTAGAATAGCCACCAAAGAAGAAATTATCCACAAGAAACTAGAAGCTTGATTCTAGCGTAGGAAAATTCAAACCTGAAATCCAACAACGAAAAATCCTAAATATCTAGAGATGTGTTGAAGGGAACGAAGCATACTCACACACCTCCTATTGATGAAATAATTCCAACTCTAAAGTTTCTTGCAATCTTAGGGAAGTTGACTTGATGGTCCCAAGGAAACATTGAAACCCAGATGTAGAGCTCTAAAGATCGAAGAAACATGACCATGAATCCACCTAAATATTTGAGACGCTTGAGACCCAATGAAGCCGAGAGCCTCCGAAGTTGAAAAAACTGGAGTGTAGGATCGAGGCCATTAAAATCCCACATTTATTCCATTGATCCCTTGGTAATAATTCAAGAGTATGCACTATTGAAAGAAGTTGTGTGCAAGAGGTTATGGGGAGTCCCATTGCATCGCTTCTAGTTTCAAATACATTACCAACTACTACTCTGACCTCGTGCTAGTATGAATGTGTGACGATCGACTTGTCCTTCATAAAATATGGAATGTATTGAAGTATATCTATGTTGTTTTGGGTTAAACGCCCCTCCTTTTTCAATTTGGCAAGATTGGATAGGAATTCTACCTCTTTATTGTTTTCCCTTTTGAAATGGTAAAAATTGATCTTTGTGAATACCTGATGAGTTTGTCGTGTTAGTTCAATTATTGTAGGTAGTCTGATGTTAGTAGGAGAGGTTCCTCTAATCGTATTCCCAAGAATGATTAATGAGTCCCCTATGACAATTGATTTTTTATATTTGAAGATTTAGCGATGAGCAAACCTTGTAAAGGGACATATACTTTTTCCAGATTATTAGAAAATATGCTAAGAACCCATGAGAAGGTATTTACCTATTGTCCCTTGATGCTAAAAATAATCCCTCACACCTATCGCCCCTATAACTCCCATTTATTTTTCATCCTACAACCACCTGGGGTTAAATCTGAATGGAAGGGGGCTATAATTAGGATGTTCTTTGAGGACTAGCAGGATTGGTTTATGATAAAAAAAAATGGCAAAAGAGATAAAAAAAAGTCTTGAGATAAAATATTGCTATCAACCAAAAAGCATTTAAGCCTTGTTGCTATTTACCCTAGCCCGATACTTTTGTTGGACTAGACAAACTTTCCTTTGGAGGGTTTGACATCCACTAGATCCAATTCATCCATTAGGTCCTCTAGATTTCCTCGGAAAGGGTCCCTAACAACGTTTCCCCCTCTTTTCTCCTTATTCTTTAGAGTGACATTGAAGTATCCTCTTGTTGTGCCTTAAGAGATTTCACCAAAGCATAAGCTTGCTTCTCCATGACATCATACCTGATTTCAACAACTTTCAAAGCCCTACTAAAAAAAGAAATAGGTTGCTCCATTCCATCTGATTTTTTCTGAAGGACGAAAGCAACTAATGTGTCATGTGAGGAAAAAGAAAATATCAAAAATTCTTTTGAATAATCAAGGCTAATAAGAACATGTGCCTCAATCAGTGCTTTTTTAATTTGATCAAAATAATTTCTAGCTTCAAGTGTCCACTTTACCTCATTTCCATTTCTTAGCATGGGTGTGATAAACTTAACCAACTCAGCAAAATTAGAAATGAATCTTCTCAAGAAGTTTATCTTACCCAGGAAGGACTGGATCTCTTTATTGGACCTACGGAGAGACAGAGTCTTGATGGCCTCTACTCTACTTGGGTCAATTTTTACCCCTTCAGCTGAGACAATATGTCCCAATATCTTACCTTCCTTCATAGCAAAGCGGGACTTCTTGGGATTGAGTGACAATCCAAATTTTATGCAGTTTAGGAACACCTTCTTCAAATGTTGATAGTGATCTTCATCATATTTTGAAAACATTGTGATGTCATCCAAGTAGATCACCACAAACTTATCTTTTTCTCTGATAAAAGCAATATCAAATATCATTTTCATGATTAACTGGGTAGTGTAAGTCATTAATCTATTACCCATATCCATGAGTATTAGTCACAACTGACAAATAATTCCCATGATTTGAATAGTCCACTTAACACTCATTGCATCGGGTGATGCTCACAAGGGTGAAGAAATGGGATTGAAACCAATGAAATGAATCGCATAGCATCAATCATCACTTCTAGGGCTTGCACCCGGTAACCAGGCCTTCCCAGGTGGTCACCCATCCCAATACACCTCTGGCTCAAGCACGCTTAACTGTGGAGTTTTCCCCACAATCAAGCCCACTTATCTTGCTACCCCATTTGAAAAACCTTAGCAAGTATTGTGCCTTATGAAATATCCAGTTAGATCTCCCTTCACTCTTATCATTTAAGCATAGAGGGGCTTCCGCAGTGCAACATATTAGAATGCTTAAATAATAAGACTGAATGGATCTCTAATAGGATAGTTCATAAGGCACAATGCTTACTAAGGTTTTGCAAATGGGGTAGCAAGCTAAGTGGGCTTGATTGTGGGGAAAACTCCACAGTTAAGCACGCTTGAGCCAGAGGCGTCTTGGGATGGGTGACCACCTAGGAATTCTTGGTTACCGGGTGCAAGCCCCGTAAGTGATGATTGATGCTATGCGATTTATTTTGTTGGTTTCAATCCCATTTCTTCACCCATGTGAGCATCACCCGATGCAATGAGTGCTAAGTGGACTATTCAAATCATGGGAATTATTGGTCAGTTGTGACTAATACTCATGGATATGGGTCATAGATTAATGACTTACACTACGTCGATAATCCTGAAAATGATAACTAATATGTTGCACTGTGGAAGCCCCTTTATGCTGAAAAGTGTTCAAAAAAATAATTAAATAAAGTACCTAGGCAAGTGTTTCTCATCCCTAGGCGCCTAAGGGGTGAGAAAGTGCCTAATGTGGGCCCTAGTCATTTAATTTGTGAGATGCAAATTAAAAGGTGACTTTATGACTTTAGTGAGGGTGAATGAAGAGATATTAAATCTCAGCCACTCATCTAATCTAATCTCAGCCATTAGATTAGAAAACTCCTCACCTACCTCATGAGATCGATTAGGATTGAGGGGCACACCCATTTTTTGGGTTGTCATGCATTTTTATTGAGAGAGAAAAAAGTGAAGAGAGATAGCATTTGCAGGAGGAGAGGCATGCATCCCAAGGCAAACAGCAGGCATGGATTACAAGACAGCAGACAACATTAAATATCAGTCCGTATAGTGTGGATTTGATGGGTCGTACAACATTTATTATGCATAGAAATCGAGGAGAACCGTAGCATGAATTTTTGGAAATATTGGCACGCATTCCAAGGCTATCGTACAGTACTTTTTAGGCACAGAAAACGAGGAAGGTGTTGGGCATGATTTTCTGGGTAAATAAAATCTGTGTAGTCTGTATGGACTTGCACAAAAAACGAGGGTCATACTGCCATAAGTTCTGGGCACAATTTTCAAGGTGTTGGGCATGTTTTTCAAGGCATTTGCTTACTTGGGTTTTTTGTACAGTTGCAACAGATATTTGGCATGAAAAACAAGGACAGTATGTACAACATTTAATGTTGTGACAATCGTATAGTGGTACGAATTTCTGGTTCAAAAATCAAGGAGCAAGCTACAGGAATGTCCAGATAAGTTTGTAAAATTTCTGAAGATAAATATGTTGTAAAAGAATTTCTCAAAATCCCACAAATAATAAAAATCCCTCTCTCACTGGTTTTCCCCTTGTGGGTTTTTCCAGGGTCGATGTTAGACCGAAAATTTTTGTGTCATTAATTTTCTGAGTTTTATATACTGCTGATATTTTATTTCTGTGTTAAAAACGAAGTTCAAAATCCTCATGTTTTTAGTTCTGAAATAAATTTTCTGCTAAGTTTTTATATGTTGATATAAAACTGGGTTTGGGAATTAAACGTTGACTGGAAAAATTAGCGAGACTAAAACTGTGTTGGGGGTCTGAAAATTTTCATGGTATCAGAGTTGAGTTGAAAAGAAGCAGAGATTTCAGTAGTCAGAAAGTTGGGACAGTAGTCACTTCACAGGGCAGATTTTTGAATTTATTATTTTCAGCAGAAAAGGGTCAATGGCTACAGGTTTGAGAGTTGAGGACAGACTTGATGGGGCAGCAAGTTTTGGTGCTTGGAAGGAGAGGATGATCTTGCTTTTGCAGGAAAACGAGTTATGGGACATTGTGGAAAATACTACTACTCATCCTGTTATGGTACCTATTGATGCTACTCTTCTTGCAGCTTACACTAAGAAGAGTATCAAGGCTAAGAGGTTTATTCTTGATGCCATCAAGGATCATTTGATTCCTCACTTGACGGGGAAGACACATGCCTATGAGATGTGGGAGTCTTTGACTAAATTGTACCAGAGTACAAATGAGAACCAGAAAATGGTTTTGAGGGAAAAACTAAAGAGCATAAAAATGACCAAGGCTGAAAATGTAGTCACATACCTTACTAGATTGACACAGATGAGAGATGAGCTTGGAGCTATGGGGGAAGCCATAGTTGACAATGAGCTTGTGAGAACACCATTGAATGGAGTTTCCAAACAATGGGTTGTTTTTGTGGAGGGCATTGTTGCTCGGGAGAAGCTTCCCAATTGGGAACGTATTTGGGATGACTTTGTTCAGGAGGAGACCCAGAGAGGTTATGTACATGGCAGTTCATCTACAGGTCACAAGGAGGAGAATGTGGCTCTTGCTACCACTAGCAAGAAGAAGTTCAAAAAGGCTCCAAAGGGAGGAAACAAGCCCAAGGGTGAAGGGAAGAAAGACATGAGAAAATTCAAGTGCTTTGCATGCCATAAGTTTGGGCACTATGCAGGTCAGTGTCCGAACAAGAAGAAGAAACAAACAACAACTTCAACAGAGGTGGAAGATTTTTCCACCAAGTTTGACAAGGAATTTTCCTTGATTGTGTGTCTATCCATGAGGACTACTCATATAGATACTTTGTATATTGACAGAGGTGCCTCTCGCCATATGACAGGGGTTCGTGAGCACTTGACAGGCCTCACAGAGATGGGAAATGTTGAGGTAGTGCTTGGATATGACCAGGAGGTCAAGGTGGTTGGTAGCGGGACTGTTTCATTTCAGAGGGAGTCTTTGCCTCCCATAACTTTGACAGAGGTTCTATATGTTTCAGGCTTGAAGAAGAACTTAGTGTCAGTTTCTACTATTGAGGAGAAGGGCCATGAAGCTTTGTTCTGTAATGGGCAGGTGCTTCTTTTCCCCAAGGGGTCTAGCATCACTTCGGCCAAAGTGATTGGTACTAGACATGATAGGTTATACAAGTTTTTGTTCCAGCTAGTGAGAGCATTGATTCATACTACCAGCAGCAGTAGTGACCTATGTGAGCTATGGCACAGGAGGATGGCACATTTGTACCATGGGGCTTTGATAGTTCTAAAGGAGATGGTGACAGGAGTTCCATATTTCAGTTCAGATCACCATGAGTTGTGCAAGGGGTGTGCTTTGGGAAATTACACCAGACTGCTTTTTCGAGCAGTGATAGTAGAGCAGTAGGGATACTTGATCTTATACATTCAGATGTATGTGGCTCGATGTCTTCGGCATCATTGATTGGTTCCCTATACTATGTTGTATTCATTGATGACTTCTCTCGGAAGTCCTGGATTTTCTTCATGAAGACCAAAGGAAAGGTCTTTAGTCGATTCCAAGAGTTCAAATCTCTTGTGGATAACCAAACAAGGAAGAAAATGAGATTCCTGAGATCGGATAATGGGGGTGAGTATACCTCCAAGGAGTTCATGGGATTTTGTGCAGGAGAGGGCATCAGGAGGGAGTTGATTGTTCCTTACAACCCGCAGCAGAATGGGGTTGCAGAGAGGAAGAACAGGGCCATTGTTGGGGCCGCGAGAGCCATGCTACATGATCAAGAGCTGCCACTATTTCTATGGGTTGAGGCATGCTACACTCCAGTTTACCTGCAGAACAAGAGTCCTCACAAGGTTGTGGGGAGCATGACTCGTGAGGAGGATTTTTCTGGGAAGAAGCCTGAGGTGGGGCACCTTCATATTTTTGGGTGCATCACATATTCATATGTCCCTTCTAAGAAGAGGACAAAACTGGAGCCCACGACAGAGAGAGGGATCTTTGTTGGGTACAATGAGACTTCAAAGGCTTTCCGTATATACCTTCCTTCCTTGAGGAAGACTGTCTTGAGGAGGGATGTTAGATTTGAGAAGGACAGAGCCTTTAGGAAGTTTAGAGGGACAGAGAAGGGTGAGCAATCTTCACCACAAATTTAGGTGAGTCCACAGCAGACTACAATAACATAGAGTTCGGGGCCACCAGTTTCGGGGACGACAGGTTCACAGGTGATAGGGCCATAGGTTTCAGGTTCACAGGCTACTGGTCCGCAGGTTACATGATCAAGTACTTTAGAGTCTACTTCAGGATCATTGTCTTCAGGAGATGGGGTTGAGCAAGGAGATTCCCCTCCACCGGACACTAATTCAGAGAGGAGGAAGCCCAAGTGGCTTCAGGACGCTTTGAGGGAGGCACAGGGTTCAATGGGAAATCCTAGACATGCAGTGAGGGAGAGTAAACCTCCCAAGAGGTTTTGCAGCTACATCGCGATGGTGAGTAGTATTTGGGAATCTGAGCCTTCCACTTTTGAGGAGACCACTGGTAGACAAGTGTGGAGAGATGCCATGATGGAAGAGTACAATTCCATCATGAAGAATGATGTCTAGAAAGTTGTTCCTAGACCTAAGGGGAAGTCGGTGGTGACTTCCAGGTGGCTCTATAAACTAAAGCATGCTACAGATAGCAGCATTGAGAAGTACAAAGCTCACTTTGTGGCTTGGGGGTTTTCACATGTTGAGGGAGTCAACTATGATGAGACCTTTGCGCCGGTTGCTAGATACACTTCGATCATGGCAGTGATCTCCATTGCAGCAGAGATGGGTTGGAAGATCCACCAGATGGATGTGAAGACCGCATTTATGAATGGTCTTATTGAGGAGGAGGTGTATATTGAGAAACCATTGGGCTTCGAGGTGTATGGGAGAGAGTCTCATGTGTGCATATTGAAGAAGGCATTGTATGGGATGAAACAAGCTCCCAAAGCTTGGTATTCAAGGATAGATGCCTATTTGCAGTAGTTGGGTTTTGAGAAGAGTGAGGCGGATCCCAACCTATACTTCATTGTGGTTGGAGAGGATCCTCTCATTCTTCTGCTATATGTGGATGATCTTTTCATTATAGGGGCAGAGAGACTCATCAGTAGCTGCAAGAAGAGCCTTGCTTCAGAGTTTGAGATGAATGATATCGGACTGATGCATTACTTTTTGGGATTGGATATTTGGTAGGAGCCTGGACACATATTCCTGGGACAGGGGAAGTATGTGTGTGACATTCTGAGAGAATTTCAGATGGAGGATTGTAGGCCCATGATCACTCCCATGATTACCAACTGGAAGAAGCTTCATGCTTCTGAGTCACAGTTGGTGGATTCCACTTTGTATCGTCAGTTGATCGGGTCATTGATGTATTTGGTCAATACCAGGCCAAATATTTCTTTTTTTCTCAACACTCTCACTCAGTTCATGGTGGAGCCTAGGAGAGTGCACTGGGTGGTAGAAAAACATGTGCTCAGGTATCTTTGTGGTACGGTAGATTATGGATTGGACTATCAAAGAGGATATGGAGTTCGTCTGGTTGGCTATACAGACTCAGATTGGGCAGGATGTGTCAATGACAGGAAAAGCACTTCAGGGTGTTGTTTCGGATTGGGATCAGCAATTGTGTCTTGGTTTATTCAGAAACAAAAGTCAGTGACTTTGAATTCGGATGTTTAGCAAGATACCAGATATATAAAATATGCAGAACAGAAATGAAATGCTAGAAATGACAGAATAACAGTAAAATATCCAGCATAATCTTCACAATACACAGAAATGATATATGAAATAGCAACAGAAACAACACTTTGATTCAGATAGAAATGTTCACAGGCCTCTTCGAGGGGGCAACCTCCAGTCGAGCAGTGCTCTGTTACAATAATCTCCAAGCTAGGGTTCACATACCCTCGCCCCTTATTTATACTAAATATGTCTATTAAGAGAAGCATCTAGAGGAAGATCCTT
>ML790854.1:179733-201437 GCA_009831015.1 Picea engelmannii
TGTGGAGCTACAGTACATATCTACAGAGGAGCAGGTTGCAGACATACTCACCAAGGCATTGGGCAGAGGCAAGTTTGTATTTTTCAAGGACAAGCTTGGAGTGGTGAGTAACACTTTCCTTAGTAAGAGGGAGTGTTAAAAAAAAATTAATCAAATAAAGTACCTAGGCAAGTGTTGCTCATCCCTAGGCGCCTAAGGGGTGAGAAAGTGCCTAATGTGGGCCCTAGTCATTTAATTTGTGAGATGAAAATTAAAAGGTGACTTTATGACTTTAGTGAGGGTGAATGAAGAGACATTAAATCTCAGCCACTCATCTAATCTAATCTCAGCCATTGGATTAGAAAACTCCTCACCTACCTCATGAGGTCGATTAGGGTTGACGGGTGCACCCATTTTTTGGGTTGTTCATGCATTTTTGTTGAAAGAGCAAAAAGAGAAGAGAGAGGTCGAGATTTGAGAAGAGAGACAACATTTGCAAGAGGAGAGGCACACATCCCAAGGCAAACAGTAGGCATGGATTACGAGGCAACAAACAACATTAAATATCAGTCCGTACAGTACAGATTTGAGGGGTCGTACAACATTTATTGTGCATAGAAATCAAGGAGAATAGCAACATGGATTTCTGGAAATATTGGCACTCATTCCAAGGCTATCGTATAGTACTTTTCAGGCACAGAAACCGAGCAAGGTGCTGGGCATGATTTTCTGAGTAAAGAAAATCCGTACAGTCCGTACAGACTTGCATAGAAAACGAGGGTCGTACTGCCATAAGTTTTGGGCACGATTTTCAAGGTGTTGGCCACATTTTTCAAGGCATTTGCTTAGTTGGGTTTTTTGTATAGTTGTAGCAGAGATTTGGCATGCAAAACGAGAACAGTTCGTACAACACTTAATGCTGTGACAATCGTACAATGGTACGGATTTTCGGTTCAGAAATCGAGAAGCAAGCTACAGGAATGTCCAGATAAGTTTGTAAAATTTCTGAAGATGAATATGTTGTAAAAGAATTTCTTAGAAGCCCATAAATAATAAAAATCCCTCTCTCACTGGTTTTCCCCTTGTCGGTTTTTCCGAGGTCGATGTTAGACCGAAAATTTATGTGTCATTAATTTTCTGAGTTTTATATGCTGCTAATATTTTATTTCTGCGCTAAAAACGAAGTTCAGAATCCTCGTGTTTTTAGTTCTGAAATAAATTTTCTGCTAAATTTTTATATGCTGAAATAAAACTGGGTTTGGGCATTAAATGTTGGCTGGAAAAATCAGCGAGACTGAAACTAGGTTGGGGTCTGAAAATTTACAAAAACCAATATCCATTGCAAGTAGAAAGGTTTCCCCTGCATTCATGAGACCAAAGGGCATCTTGGCATACATGAATGTACCCCAAGGAGTGGTAAATAATGTCTTCTCCCTGTCTTCAGGAAAAACAAAAACTTGATTATACCCTAAAAAGCCATCAATCATGGACATCCTTGCTGAGCCTTTCACTCTTTGCAAAATATGTTCCATCTTAGGCAAGAGGTAATTATCTTTCCTAGAACACCTATTTAATTTTTGAAATCAACACAAAGTCTGATTTCTCCATTCTTTTTCCTACAAGGGACAATATTAGTTATCCACTCAGAATACCTCAAAGGTATGATGATCTTATCATCAAGCAATTTTTTGACCTCCTTCTCTATGATGAGCAGCAACATAGGATTGATCTGCCTTAGTTTCTGTCTAAATGGTTTGGTATCATCCTTCAAAGGTATTTTGTGTTCAATAATGCTTGTGTGATAAGTTTTCAAATCATCATACTTCCAAGCAAAAACATCAACAAATTCCTTTAGCAATTTGATATACTCATTTCTTTGTTTTTCTGACAAACTACTAGACAACTTGGCATACTTGGGATTTTCATCAGTACCTAGATTGCATTCTATCAAATCAGCATTTGCATTTGAACCTCTTACTTTGACATCCACATCATTACTATCAAATAATCTCTCTAAAGGAACCAATCCCTTGAGGATATGATTACTAGGAAACTGTACAATCTTGTGGTCTGCAATTTTATTTACGAATTTATCAGCATGAGGATTGTTTTCGATATCTAGATCTTGGTCAATGTGAAGTGCAGAAAATTATTCCATTGTTTCCATAAATCTTTTTATCTCAATATCATCTTCAAAAACCTTCTAATGTTTGACATTATCAGGTATGGAAGGCCTATATTTTACTTCAACATCATACTTGAGTTTAGGTGGTAGTGGAACTTTAAAGTTGCTAGCAGAAACAACTAGGGAGTCTGCCAATGCATTCTCTTCTCTAGGAATAAAGGATATATTGAAAGCTATGAAGAAATTATCAATTAGATCCCATACCTCATTTCTATAGGTCCTCAACCTTGGGTGCTTTTCCTGACATATATTTCTGATTTGATGTACAATCAGCTCTGCATCTCCGAAAACTGATAACTCCTCAATCTTCATATCTTTAGCAGCCCTCAACCCAAAAACTAGAGCCTCATAATCAACAATGTTATTTGTGGTCTCAAATTATAACTTGAAATACAAAGTTATGCCTTCTTGAGAGGGGGAAATGAAAACCACTCCAACACCATCACTGTCTTTAGAAGATGCCCCATCAAAAAACATTTTCCAAATTTGAGCACCTTGTTTTACTGTTTCACATTCTATTGGTGATGGATTTATTATTCCCAAAGGTAGTTAAGGAAGATCAGTGAGTTGCAGAATGTTAGATCCCAAATTAGTGTCAACATCATAAATAGGATGGTTGGTCGGGTTACCCTCATCACTGATAATATAAGCCAATTGTGCTTCTCTATATAAGCTTCTAAGTTCACCTCCAAAGACAGGTATTGTGGCATAGGAGAGGTCCATCTGCAATGTTCCCCCCAATATCTTAATCCATGATCTCGACAATAACATTCCAAACTTAGGGGGGACATCTGCAACTACTATATCCATCACTATACTCTTCATGGGCTTCACTTTCCAAAATCTTTGATCACCCCAAGGCATTTCACTTTCCTTGAGTCAAAAGAATATAGATCATGATAAGCTTTGGTGATCTCTAGACCCAGTTCATCCATTATAGATTTAGGCATTAAGTTATGGGATGCACCTGAGTCCATCAAGCAGTTGTGTAAGATCTTGTCATGTACATTCAATGAGGTATAAAAAGGAGGGGAGGAGTCATCCCTATCTTCTACTAAGGGCCCCAATATCATTGTAGATTTTTCATCTTGCAAATTCACTGAATCTGTTGAATGGGAAGAAAAATCAAACTACATCATTTTAGAAATGGAGTTCTTGAAATCTTCATTCTTTATCAACTCTAAGAATGGGACTAGAATTTTAATCTTCTGAATTTCATTTTCAAAGTTAAAAGAAGATGGGGATTTCAGAATTTCTTTTACTTCGTGTACAAGGGATTTAACCATGGGTTTATTATTTTGTTCTTCATTTCCTTTCTTTGGTGCAGCCACTGTGTTAGTAGAGGGGTCTGATGTTTTAGGCTGATTTGATGTACTAGGATTTCCCTCTTTCTATTTTGACCTCAAGTTGTACCTATTTTGATTTTCATTTATTTTCTCTCCCTTTCTTAACTCATTTAATTGGTTGTTCATTGGGGACACTTCATAAGAAGATTGATTTAGGTGAGGGGAAGTAGATGTGTCTCCTAGACAATGAATTTCTTGATCAGTTTCCTCATATCATCCTTCTTCATCATCAACCATGTTGTTTTGAAGAGGAGTCTGAACCTTTTGATCATCTTTATACCTATAATCTCTTTGAATAATTTGAGGAGCATTATTTTGTCTTCTTAAGTTATTTTGGTTTCAGAAATCTTGTGTGTTCTTGTTTGCTTGTCTCCCCTCTAATTTCATTTTTTCCATTTCTGCAAAAAGGGATTTGACTAACTTGGTCAATTTATCCACCTGAGGGTTAGTTGTTGAAGCATCAAAAGTGGAAGCTTCTGCCTTTTGTTTCCTCCTATCCCTATATGATTTGCCTCTTAATTTGCCTACAACTAATATGTTTGATTCCACTTCTAGGGAAACATATTGCATATGAGCTAGCGAATTAGATCTTCTCTCTCTTAACAGAAGACAAAACTCAGGATCAAAGGCACTAGCATAAGTTATTTTGGCAGAGATTTCAGTAGGTTTGATATCGGTCAAAATTTTATTATACATTTTATTGAACCTTTTGGAAAAGTCTGATATTGATTCACCTTCTTTTCTTTTGAGAGCACCATATTCAATGATATAATATAGAAAGTCCTTCTTGTCCCCCCAATGACTTAAAAATACATCATCAAGGGCTTCAATCCCAGCAATTGATCTGGCAGGTAAACCCCTAAACCATTTTATGGCTTCACCATCAAGGATTTGTACAAAAACTCTCATCCACACATCCTCATTTTCAATGTTCAGATTATCAGCATAGCTATAAAAAGTTGCAAGGTGTTCCTCTACAATTATGTCCTCTTCTCCTGTGAACTTGGGCATATACTTTCGGTAATAACCTATTGGGAGAGCATTCATAGACTAAGGCAGCACTAGAGGAGAATACCTAGTAGCCACATTGGCATCCATCCTATTCCGAGGAGGGTTTGCACCTACCATTGGATTAGGAAGAGGAATATTTTGAGTCCTAGGGGAAGTGGGAGGTGATTTGATACACAAAGTTGTTGACTAAGGTTGGTTGTCATTGATGTCAACCCTTGAAGAAAGCCCCGTAGCACAAAGGTTGGATAATGGACACAAGATTGTTTGATATAAATATAACTCGTTATTGTCTTGTCATGGTTGATAATGAGTAGAAATGGATGAACTCCAAAGTGGACCCCTTATGGTGAAAGCCCTCATGGGAAGACGCTTTGCGGATTGAGTTATCCTAGAAGTATGGTTAGAGAACCCATGCTTATTTGTGGAATAATGAGATGAACGCCAGTGAATTTTTTAGTGAAACTATCCTAGATGGATAGTGCTTGTCATTACATTTCTGGTGGTATGTGGAACGTCACATAACTCCTCACAGTTAGAGAGTTATGGCCATGACAAGTTGGAGAACTGAGGTTTGGGTAATGGACCCAAGTTTGTTTGATGGATAACAGTATGAGTTTTGATATATTTTCAGGTAATACTATTCTATATGGATAGTACATGTCATTCCATTTCTGTTCGTATGTCGAATGTCACATAAATCCTCACGGTTTGACAGTTATGGATTTACGAAATTGGAGGACCCTCATATGTCATCTAGAAGCCCCAAAAGGTCAAAGTAGTCAAAGTGGTTTAAGAGATTTTAAAAGGTAAATAATAAAGTGAAGTGATGAGTGTACTATAATTCAAAGTGAATACAAAATAAAATAATTCAATAATAAAGTTAATGGAGAAATTAGAAATGGGTTAACCCTAAAATAAGGAAAGTGGGCAAAGTGACCTAGAAGATGTTTTTAAGGAAGCCACTTGGAGAGTATAAATAAGAGGCAAGGCTCTCTCATTTAAGAAACACTTGAGAATATTGAATACCTATAGGTTTTTGAGGTAACCAAAGGATATCTAAGCTGAATTTCTGAGGAAAGTGAAGAAAAGAAGGCCGAAATTCAAGGAAGGATAAATTCTTTTGATGATGCTTTCTAAGGTATGTTTTTTTCAGGTCATCTCACCATTTTAGCAATAATTTTTTTTCTAGAATGATTCAGACCGTGAAATTGCTATTCCATTGAGGAAACATATCCAATTATCCATGGTAAAATATTCATCTTGTGGGTCGTTGTATTTTTGGAGTTACACTCCGTGGAAAATAGGGTTTGTGGCTAGTCCTGAAACTAGTCAAAAACAAGGGTTTCGAGTAAAAACGTCATAAATTCTTCATAACAGATCCAAATTCAGTAAGACCAAATGTGTTGGTTAGAGTATAGTCTGCAGTATGTTTTTTAAGAGTTTCAGATCAATTCAACAAATATTCTATGTGGGGGCATGCTCTACAAGGTTTCTCTCTAGAATAAACCAGAATTCAGCAAGGTGTGTCATTTTTTCCATAATTCATTTTTTGAGAGGTTCCAAGTAGTGAAACCTAGAGTAATTTCATAAAACACACTGAAGAACATTGTGTATCAGTTTCAGATCTCTATTCATGGCATTAAAATATTTTGACAAAGAAGACTCCGAAGAAGAATATGAAGAAGCCGAAGAAGGATATGACGAAGTCAAAGACGAAATTGAAGAGGCAGAAGTTGACTATCAAGAAGAATTAATGTGTGTCATAGAATTTATCAAAAGAGAAAAGAAGAAAAACAAGAAACTACAAGCAAAACTAAACAAGAAAAAGGACACTCAAGAACTAGAACAAATGATCACAAGATTGAAGGTTCAAATAGAAGAAGATAAAAGAATTGAAGAAGCACTCAAAGAACAACTAGAAGAAAAGGACAAGATCATTGGAAACTTGGAAGCAGAGATTGTCACACTAAGAAAGGATATTCAAAAGAAAAATATGCAGAATAGCTCAAAATTTCTAGATGACATTATCAGCAGTCAAAAATATCATCTTGACAAGTCTGGACTTGGATACAATCAGACAGAAAAGGGATCAAGCTCCAAAACAACAGAGCAAGAAACAAATCCAAAAATTTATGCATAAACAATCAAAGGGGATAGGAATATGTACAAGGAATATTATAGGGACACTCCTCCACCGAGAAGATTCATATTTCATAATCAACAACAGACAGATAGGCCTCAAGAAGAAGAAGGATTCATAAAAGCACCTTCTTTCGGAAGATATTCAACTCCCAGGTATCAAACTATATTTTTTGGTTTATGTTATGCATGTAATAAGTTTGGACATAAATTTGTGAATTGCAGAGCTAACAACATGAACAATAACAACTTTGAGAGTCATACACAAAGGGGTTACTCAAGAAGACCTAGTGAAACACAAAGAATAAGTTACAACAGGTTGGAATCTTTGAGCATTGAAGTGGAATGTTACAAATGTAACAATTTTGGACACGTGGCCAAAAATTGTAGAATGATAGTCCCTCATAAAGAACCTCAATAGAATAACAACAGTCATAGACAGAACCTCAGAAAATGACATGGATAAGAAAGCAAGATCAGTATAGAAATGAAGAATGCACAGTCGCTCTACAAGCTAAGTAGAAGAAACATGGTTGGTATGTTGACAATGGGTGTTCAAAACACATGACAAGTGATAGAGACAAATTTCTTACATTACGAAAGGAAAGAAATGGATCAATCTCCTTCGAAAATGATAATTCAGCCAAAATCATTGGAGAAGGCACAGTCTGAATTGGGAACAAGAATAAAAAGGCACAAAATGTTCTACTGGTAGAAGATATGAAACATAATCTTCTAAGTGTGAGTCAAATGTGTGGCCAAGGTCATAAAGTTACTTTCGATTCACAAAAGTGTGAGATAAGAAGAGAAGGTTCAGGGAAATTGGTCGGTACAGCTGCAAGAACTTCAAACAACATATATGTGTTAAGTGAAATTGGAAATGAAAAGTGTTGTCTAGGAAAGGAATATGAAAGTTCATTGTGGCATAGAAGAATGGGTCACATGCATTTTGATAACCTTGTCAAAGTCATCAAAAGAGAAGCATTCATAGAAATACCCCAGATCACGAAACCAACCAACACTTTATGCAAGCATTGTCAACAAGGAAAGCAAACAAAGACCGGGTTCAAATCAAACGAATATTCAACAACAAGACCACTGGAAATTGTGCATATTGATCTAGTTGGACAAACTAAAACAAAGGGATTAAAAGGTGAGAAATACTTTATGTTATTAGTTGATGATTATAATTATGCTATTACTGATTCATCCCCCCTCTCGGTAATCCAACAATTGGTATCAGAGCAGGTTCCTTCAGAAATCAGTTTAACCACTGAAAGGTAGATAATGGAGAGTACCAACTCATATAAAAATGGAATAACACACTTTGATGGACAAAAGTATGTTTTTTGGAGCATAAGGATGAAGACATATATACAAGCACAGGGGTTTGAAATTTGGCAATCAATTATAGATGGATACACAGTACCAGCAGTTCCACCAACAAATGAAAAAGTAGTGAAACTTGGTTAGAATAATTCCAAAGCTACAAATGCACTTTTGAATGGTCTCGGTGAAACAGTATTCACCAAAGTTGCACATTGTAAATCCACCAAAGATATTTGGCACAAGCTTTGAAATATTTATGAAAGAGATACAAAAGTCAAAGCAGCAAAACTTCAAACTTACAGAGGTCAGTTCGAACAACTAAAAATGAAGGAAGATGAGAATATTGCAGCCTACTTCTTAAGAGTTGACGAAACAGTGAATGCAATCATAGGATTGGGAGAAGAAATCGAAGAATCTGTAATTGTTCAAAAGGTACTAAGATCTCTTCCTATGAGATTCAACCCTAAGATATCATCACTAGAATAAAGATCGGATCTGAACTCAATAAGCATGGACAAACTGCATGGAATCTTCACAGCATATGAAATGAGAACTGAAAAGCAAAATCCAGATGTAAAAGAAGCAACCTTCAAAGCATCCAAAAGATCAAAGCAAAAGAAAAAGGAACAAGAAGAACATAGCAGCAACAGCGACGTCTCGGAAGATGATAAAGAAGTGGCCAACTTCGTCAAAAGACTAAACAAGGGAACCAATGGTAGGTATAGAGGTAAGCTTCCTTTAATTTGTTTTAATTGTGATCGTATTAGTCATTTTTCTAACAAACGTCCTCATAAGAAAAAGAGAAATGATGAAGGTTACTCAAAAGGCAAACACACATATAAAGGCAAAAGAACTACAAAGAAAGATTTCAAGAAAATCTTATGCATCAAAGAAGACATCTCATCATCAGATGAAGATGAAATCAGGATAGTACAGGAAATGGCTCGAACAATGTTAATGGATTCCAAATTGACAGATATATTTTGGACACAGGTAGTGCATACAACAATTCACATTCAAAATAGAGTAATGCTCAGAAACAACACTGATAAAACTCTCTACGAGCTATGGAAAGGAAGACCAACAAATGTGAAGCACTTCAGGGTTTTTGGAAGCCAATTCTACATCAAAAGAGAAGATGGTAGAATGGGAAAGTTTGACTCTCATGTGGGCAAAGGAGTACTTGTTGGTTACTCAAGTACAAGGAAAACATTCAAGTGTTACAATCTAAGATTGAACAAAGTTGTGGAAAACATCAATGTAACAATTGATGAAACATGCAGACCATAATCAAAAGAAGAAGAAAACAAATCAATGGAACAACTTTTCGAAGAAGAAGAAGCAAAAGATGAAGTAGAAGAGGAAGATGAAGAGAATCTGACAGAAACAGAAGAGAAAGTTCAACAAGTATCTCCAAAGACACCTAGCAAACGAGTACAGAAAAATCATCCTTCAGATCAAATCATTGGAAACAAAGATGCAGGAGTTGAGACTAGAAGAAAAAACCGTTCACCAGAACAAACACACCTAGCACTCTTATCTACAATTGAACCAAACTGTTTTGAAGAAGCCAACAAGGATGAATTTTGGAATAAGGCCATGAATGAATAATTGGATCAAATACAGAAAAATGACACTTGGGAACTAGTTCCAAGACCAAAGAATAAGATTGTGATCGGCACAAAATGGGTTTTCAGGAATAAATTAAATGAAGATGGACAAGTTACAAGGAACAAAGCTAGATTGGTATGTAAAGGATATGCACAGATTGAAGGAATCGACTTTGAAGAGACATTTGCTCCAGTTGTCAGAATGGAAGCAATCTGGTTGCGTTTAGCCTATGCATGCTCCAAAAATGTTAAAGTATATTAGATGGACGTAAAATCATCTTTACTGAATGGGGAACTTGAAGAAGAAGTCTACATTGAACAACCAGAAGGATTTCAATTGTCAGAGAATGTAGATTATGTGTGTAAATTAAAGAAGGCCTTGTATGGTCTAAAACAGGCTCCTAGAGCATGGTACTCTAGACTGGATAAGTATTTGTAGCATGCAGGGTTCAGAAAAGGAAGTGCAGACAACAACCTCTACATCAAGGTAAGTGAAGGTAATATTTTATTAATTGAATTTTATGTTGATGATATTATTTTTGGTAGTGATGATGACAGGTTAAGCTAGAAATTTGTAAAAGATATGCAGAATGAATTTGAAATGTCGTTACGTGGAGAACTATCCTTCTTTTTGGGACTTTAGATACGTCAAAGCAACCAAGGAATCTTTATTTCTCAAACCAAGTATATTAGAGAAATGTTAAAGTGGTTCGGAATGGAAGATTGCAAACCAGTTATCACTCCCATGCAAACCAGTTGCAAGTTGAGCAAAGATGATGATTCAAAGTCTACAGATCAGAGGAAATACAAGTCAATGATTGGCAGCCTATTATATGTGACAACATCCAGACCAGATGTAATGTAGGTAGTTGGACAGGTGGCATGATTTCAAGCAGCACCAAAGGAGTCACATGTGTTAGCAATGAAGAGGATTTTCAGATATCTCAAAGGAACAGAAGAGTTTGGATTATGGTATCCAAAATGAAAGGATCTATCACTTATTGTCTACACATATGCAGATTGGGCAGGTTGTATTGATGACCAACAAATTACCAGTGGAGCAGTGTTCTACTTGGGTGAGTGTTTATTATCATGTCTAAGCAAGAAACAATCATCAGTATCTTTATCTACAGTAGAGGCAGAGTATATTGTAGCGGCATCATGTTGTACACAGGTTCTTTGGATGAAACAAACTCTGAAAGATATACAGGTTGAGTATGATGAGCCCATTCCAATCTATTGTGATAATACAAGTGCCATCAGTATCTCGAAGAACCTGATGATTCACTCCAAGATGAAGCACATTCCAATAAAGTATCACTTTCTACAGGAGCAGGTTACAGAAAAGAACATCAAAGTTGAGTATGTGGGTACAAAAGAACAAGTGGAAAACATCTTCACAAAACTACTTCCACGGGAATCCTTTGAATATCTTCACCAGAGACTTGGAGTTATTTCTACTCCAAAATAAATTCTTTTTTAATGCTTATCTTATATGTCTTAGATTTACACGAGGAAGCACCATAAGAGGACAGTTCAGTCAAGGGGAGAAACCCCAGATGGAAAGATACCTTTGCCATTGATGACAAAGGGAGATATATTTATCAGATGCAGAGGACAGAGGTAGAGGACAGAGGCATGGTTCCAAGGGGAGCATGAGTGATATGATTTCAGTATTGCATCAGAGTGTTGCCATCAATTCCAAAGGGGGATATTGTTGATTAAGGTTGGTTGTCATTGATGTCAACCCTTGAAGAAAGCCCCGTAGCACAAAGGTTGGGTAATGGACCCAAGATTGTTTGATGTAAATATAACTCGTTATTGTCTTTTCATGGTTGATAATGAGTATAAATGGATGATGATGCACGGGCTAGTCACGACCTTCACGGTCCAACCCTGCTCTCACCAGGACCTTCGATTCAACACGACCCAAAGAGATGCATTACTCTTCCAATCCCGAATCGGGACCTTCAGTCACCCACAGGATACTCCTGTTGATCTCCCGCAAAATGTCTCGGGAAATCGGGTCTCGCGATATCGCAAGACTCGTGGCACTGATATCGTGAATTCAAGCCCCGAACCCCGAATGTCCATGGTCAATGGCCAACGGGTCGGAATATCGCCACTCGCGATGTCAACGGCGTACCTATCCAAACCCTGAGCCTCGAGGTGATGTTCTCCCGACTCGATGCCACCTACCCTCCACTATATCTTGTGGTCCCATGCACCCACGTCATCGTCGGGATTTCGCGGATCGCGGATCCACGATACAAGTTTCCCTTGTGGTCGAAAACCCCGAAACGTCGAACGTCGAAACCCCAAAGTCAGACTTCTCGGGATCGCACACCACCTGTCCTTGTCCTGATCAATGGCTCCCGTTGATTCGGGAAATCACAACTCAAGATTTCAATGAGCACGAAACTCTTGCGTCGTCAAATGCCGAAGCCTGATATGCCGATATCCAATGGCCGGTTCCCTTCTATGCCTTTGGGCTAACTCCTGCGAAACTTCTCCACGATCCGACGATCGACGGGGTTTCGCGAGTCTCGCCTGCGAACCCTGGCCATTGATTTTCTTCTTGGAGATCTCCTCTACTTCAAAGCTCTCCAGTCCGAATCCCTCCAGGACCTGTTCCACACTATCTGCAAGGAACTATTCCTCCTGAGCTTCAACAACGTTGATTCTTTAGAAACTTCTGCATAAGTTGCTTACGCTTGACTTTCAACCACTCTCCAAGTGTTGAGTCTTCCAGACTCTATGCACTTCCTGCAACAGAATTCCCTGTCACTTGTACTAAAACTCAATTCTGAGACTTCAACCATGGCCTACACCTCTCCTGCACGGCTCTAAGAACCCAATGTAATTCCTGGTAAACAAGAATGAGAGTTTAACTATGATCCCCTCAACGCACTCTATGCGGAGGAATTCCACTGCACTCTATGCAGGAACCTCCTGGCTCAGACCGAGAAACAATTGAAACTCATTCTCTCTTTCTCCCATAGGTGGAGAATACGATGCCCCTGGCAGTCTTTGAACTCAAGCAACCTATTGCCGAGTGCTCTGGGTATTCAGTAACCCAGTGAAAGCTCCCTCAGTGGATGCTTCCTTCAGATGATAAAACTCATAGAGTTCTTCCTCCTGGCTATCTGCGCTCTCCCTCAACGCCCTTCCGGCGGGGTATATCTAGCACAGAACACCCAACAATTTCGCTATCTTTGTGCACTCACGCACTTCGCTCGACGTCCTCTAGACGGAGCTCCTCAGTATCCTCAACAGAATTCTGGTCTTCTTGAACTCACAGCCGAGTTCTTTCCTCCATGCACCTCAGTACACACGATCGATACACTCTAGGTAGAGCTTCTACAGAACTCCTAACAGGTTCTGTCCCCAACAGTGTCTCAGCTACACTGTCTTGACTATTGAGGTGTTCAGTAACCCCAAAAGTCCTCCCTCTGTATGAATTGTTGACTTCAAGGCTGGTGCTCTCAGCACGTCTTTGTCTGACTCCTCACGAGTTCAGAAGCGCATTTTCCGTGCACCGTATTTAGAATCTCGACACTCTGTCACGCCCTCATGGCATGATCCCTCAAGGACCTCCCAATCCTGAAATCAAACCAACTCCCTGCAAATGCATGATAACAATACGCAATTGCAGCATATAATGAACATACACATACAGACATGCATATAATGACAGACTAGTGCAGGAAAAACTGCTTTGTATTAAAAATGGCAAATGCCTGTATATCTTACAAGGTGTTCCCGAGCTCTCCTCAGCTCTACATGCATTCTATCTACCTGTACCTACTCCCCTTTTTTTTCTCAAAATGAGATCTCTCTATCTCTTTTTCCTGAGTTTCTCTTAGCGCTTCCCTCCAGGATTTACCTACTCTAATTAATTTACAATCAATTACAATAAATGGGTTGTCTAGTCTGCTATCCAGAACTAGATCTCAGCCAGATCTACCGTAAAGGTCGATCCTAAACATCGCCTGTATAAGTACGGCTTCCTATGGCTCACTAGCCTAAACCATTTAATTACATTCAACACAAATATAAATGAGGTTGCGCCTCCCTTCATCCTTTGAATGCGTGCACTCTGATGTGGCTGGATGGCTGGCTGCATGGAGAGATGCTCCTGCATCATACTCCACAGCTGCAAAAATCATGAGCTCCTGCTCATGAGCTTCCCCTGTAGCTTGTTGGAATCCACCTGGGTCCCAGACAATTCTTTGGAGCTTTTCTTCTACTCCATTTTGTTGTTTTTGCTTCCGCTGTGCTACTGCTGCTGTTGCCTTTTCTCTACCCAGCTTCTCTTCGTTGGTAATCTGTGCTGACCTCAACATCAGCCTTTTGATGTCCTCTATCTCTCGGTCCAGCTGCTCCTGTGGATGGCTCTACCTTTGCAGACTCCTCTGCAGCAAAATGTTTTGGCCATTGGGCAGATCATCATGATCTCCCATGCCACCTTCTTCTTTTTCATCTGTGGCCCTCGATCGCCACTTTTCTGCCGTCTCCAGTTCTACAGTTTCTTCCTGGCTGACCTGCTGCTCAGTCATCCTCTTTTATGATAGCTCACATTCTATCAGTTCTCTTGCTGGCTCTGGATTGTTCAGCCAATCCTCTAGCATCTCTAGCTCCATCTCCCATGAAGTAATAAATGTTCCTGCCTGCTCCTCGGCACCTTTTGCTGCTAGCCTCAGTGCTACAGCTTCTCTCTCTTCTTCTACAACTTCCCATGTTGTAGTCCTCTCAGCTCCACGGCTGTAAATGCTGAGCCCTTCCCTAGAATGCTCATCTTCCT
Source organism: Picea engelmannii (assembly GCA_009831015.1). Lineage (NCBI taxonomy): Eukaryota > Viridiplantae > Streptophyta > Pinopsida > Pinales > Pinaceae > Picea > Picea engelmannii. Next base: position 194,137 of record ML790854.1, read on the forward strand.
CTTTTGCTCCCGCTTGAGCTTTTGTTGTCAGCTTCAGTGCTACAGCTCCTTCGGCTTGCTGGCTGAAATTTTTGAGTTGTCCCTCCGAACACTCATTCTTTTTTGCATCTACTTGGGCAGTCCCAAATGCCTGCTCCAACTCTTCTTCTTTAACAATCATCTCCAACTGTGACTACTCTGTTGTTACTGCATGTACAACAGAATTTTCTGCCTCCTTCTAGGCAGATGGTAGGAATATTGAAACTCCCCCAATCATCAGAAGATCATACTGGTGTTTCCCCTCTTTAGTCAGCTTCATCCGTTGATCTTCTTGCGAGCTTATATGCTCTGTTAGCTCTCCTAGCTGAATCTGCCTTCTCAAATCCTCCCTGCCCATCTGGCCATATGGGATGCTTCCACTGCTTCTTCCCTGGCAGATTATGAGATCAACCGATCCCATCTTCATCAGCAACCTTTGCTGAATTGAACTCTCCCTTGAGTCCAAGAGAATCTCAGACAGTCTCAATTTTTCATCCCTGCCCTCCAGGCAGCGTGGTATGCTTCCGCTGCTCTCTTGGTAGTCTTCGAGACCTCGCAGTGATCTCTGATCATTGCCCAGCTGGCAATGCGAAATTCCTTGGCTATCCTCACGACAGTCTTTGAGATCCTCAACTGATCCCAATTCGTTTCCCACCTGGCAAACTAGAATTTCTTCTTTTCTGCCCAACCGGCAGTATTTGAAACCATCAGCTGATTCCAATTTATTCCAATCATCATCATCATCATCGCCATCGAGACTTTTCCTGTCTCTGGCCAACAGTAACAAATCATGTCTTCTTCTGTGGCCCTGAGGTTCTCAGCATACCTCAGCCATCTTTTCAACAGCCTACGATGTCTTATGACCATCAGCTGCTTGACTGTCCATTTCGCTTTTACCTTCTCCATTTGCAATTCGCGCAGTCGTCTCCTCCTCCTATCCTGCCGCATCCGCAGTTCCATCTTCTCTATGTCTGCTTTTAATTCATAGAGATCTCTAGTCATTTTTGCTTCCTTTGCAAGATTTTATGCCTTGCTTTTCTTCCTATGGCCTTCAGTAGCCATTTTGTTGTGTCTATCTGTCCCCTCGACAGATCTGTTGCTGCCACTCCAGCAATCCTGAGTGCTCAGCTTCATCCTCCTACAGTCCTGCTGACTGTCTATGGACGGTTGTCTACCTACAAGCAGTCCTCACAGAGTCCTCCAGCGCTCTGTCTTCCTTCACCTGCAATGTACAGATGATATCCTACTCTGATACCACTTGACCGCAAGTCATGAGTATCATAATGCTTTTATTTTCTCTCTCACTCCTCCTGCCTGAAATATACAAACAAGATCTTCAGGCTCTGATACCACTTGACGCACGGGCTAGTCACGACCTTCACAGTCCAACCCTGCTCTCACCAGGACCTTCGATTCAACACGGCCCGAAGAGCTGCATTACTCTTCCAATCCTGAATCGGGACCTTCAGTCACCCACAGGATACTCCTGTTGATCTCCCACCAAATGTCTCAGGAAATTGGGTCTCGCGATATCGCAAGACTCGTGGCACTGATCTCGTGCAATCAAGCCCCGAACCCCGAATGTCGATGGTCAACGGCCAACGGATCGGAATATCGCCACTCGCGATGTCAACGGCGTACCTTTCCAAACCCCGAGCCCCGAGGTGTCGTTCTCCCGACTCGATGCCACCTACCCTCCACTATATCTTGTGGTCCCATGCACCCACGTCATCGTCGGGATTTCGCGGATCGCGGATCCACGATACAAGTTTCCCTTGTGGTCGAAAACCCCGAAACGCCGAATGCCGAAACCCCGAAGTCCGACTTCTCGGGATCGCGCGCCACCTGTCCTTGTCCTGATCAACGGCTCCCGTTGATTCGGGAAATCGCAACTCGCGATTTCAATAAGCACGAAACTCTTGCCTCATCAAATGTCGAAGCCCAATATGCCGATATCTGATGGTCGGTTCCCTTCTGCGCCTTTGGACTAACTCCTGCGCAACTTCTCCACGATTCGACGATCGACGGGGTTTCACGAGTCTCGCCTGCGAACCCTGGCCGTTGATTTTCTTCTTGGAGATCTTCTCTACTTCAAAGCTCTCCAGTCTGAATCCCTCCAGGACCTGTTCCACACTATCTGCAAGGAACTATTCCTCCTGAGCTTCAACAATGTTGATTCTTCAAAAACTTCTGCGTAAGTTGCTTACGCTTGACTTTCAACCACTCTCCAAGTGTTGAGTCTTCTGGACTCTATGCACTTCCTGCAACAGAAGTCCCTGTCACTTGTACTCAGACTCAATTCTGAGACTTCAACCCTGGCCTACACCTCTCCTGCACGGCTCTAAGAACCCAATGTAATTCCTGGTAAACGAGAATGAGAGTTTAACTATGAGCCCCTCAACGCACTCTATGCGGAGGAATTCCACTGCACTCTATGCAGGAATCTCCTGGATCAGACCGAGAAACAATTGAAACTCATTCTCTCTTTCTCCCATAGGTGGAGAATACGATGCCCCTGGCAGTCTTTGAACTCAAGCAACCTATTGCCGAGTGCTCTGGGTATTCAGTAACCCAGTGAAAGCTCCCTCAGTGGATGCTTCCTTCAGATGATAGAACTCATAGAGTTCTTCCTCCTGGCTATCTGCGCTCTCCCTCAACGCCCTTCCGGCGGGGTATCTCTGGCACAAAACACCCAACAATTTCTCTATCTCTGTGCACTCACGCACTTCGCTCGACGTCCTCCAGACGGAGCTCCTCAGAATCCTCAACAGAATTATGGTCTTCTTGAACTCACAGCCGAGTTCTTTCCTCCATGCACCTCAGTACACACGATCGATACACTCTAGGTAGAGCTTCTACAGAACTCCTAACAGGTTTTGTCCCCAACAGTGTCTCAGCTACACTTTCTTGACTATTGAGGTGTTCAGTAACCCCAAAAGTCCTCCCTCTGTATGAATTGTTGACTTCAAGGCTGGTGCTCTCAGCACGTCTTTGTCTGACTCCTCACGAGTTCATAAGCGCATTTTCTGTGCACCGTATTCAGAGTCTCAACACTCTGTCATGCCCTCATGGCATGATCCCTCAAGGACCTCCCAATCCTGAAATCAAACCAACTCCCTGCAAATGCATGATAACAATACGCAATTGCAGCATATAATGAACATACACATACAGACATGCATATAATGACAGACTAGTGCAGGAAAAACTGCTCTGTATTAAAAATGGCAAATGCCTGTATATCTTACAAGGTGTTCCCGAGCTCTCCTCAGCTCTACATGCATTCTATCTACCTGTACCTACTCCCCTTTTTTTTCTCAAAATGAGATCTCTCTATCTCTTTTTCCTGAGGTGCTCTTAGCGCTTCCCTCCAGGATTTACCTACTCTAATTAATTTACAATCAATTACAATAAATGGGTTGTCTAGTCTGCTATCCAGAACTAGATCTCAGCCAGATCTACCGTAAAGTCCGATTCTAAACACCGCCTGTATAAGTATGGCTTCCTATGGCTCACCAGCCTAAACCATTTAATTACATTCAACACAAATATAAATGAGGCTGCGCCTCCCTTCATCCTTTGAATGTGTGCACTCTGATGTGGCTGGTTGGCTGGCTGCATGGAGAGATGCTCCTGCATCATACTCCACAGCTGCAAAAATCATGAGCTCCTGCTCATGAGCTTCCACTGTAGCTTGTTGGAATCCACCTGGGTCCCAGACAATTCTTTGGATCTTTTCTTCTGCTCCATTTTGTTGCTGCTGCTTCCGTTGTGCTACTGCTGTTGCTGCCTTTTCTCTACCCAGCTTCTCTTCGCTGGTAATCTGTGTTGACCTCAACATCAGCCTTCTGATGTCCTCTATCTCTCGGTCCAGCTGCTCCTGTGGCTGGCTCTGCCTTTGCAGACTCCTCTGCTGCAAAATTTTTTGGCCATTGGGCAGATCATCATGATCTCCCATGCCACCTTCTTCTTTTTCATCTGTGGCCCTCGATCGCCACTTTTCTGCCATCTCCAGTTCTGCAGTTTCTTCCTGGATGACCTGCTGCTCAGTCATCCTCTTTTCTGACAGCTCACATTCTGTCAGTTCTCTTGATGGCTCTGGATTGTTCAGCTAATCCTCTAGGATCTCCAGCTCCATCTCCCATGAAGTAATAAATGTTCCTGCCTGCTCCTCGGCACCTTTTGTTGCTAGCCTCAGTGCTACAGCTTCTCTCTCTTCTTCTGCAACTTCCCATGTTGTAGTCCTCTCATCTCCACGGCTGTAAATGTTGAGCCCTTCCCTAGACTGCTCATCTTGCTCTTTTTCTCCCGCTTGAGCTTTTGCTGTCAGCTTCAGTGCTACAGCTCCTTCGGCTTGCTGGCTGAAATTTTTGAGTTGTCCCTCCGAACACTCATTCTTTTTTGCATCTACTTGGGCAGTCCCAGATGCCTGCTCCAACTCTTCTTCTTCGACAGTCATCTCCAACTGTGACTGCTCTGTTGTTACTGCATGTACAACAGAATTTTCTGCCTCCTTCTGGGCAGATGGTAGGAATATTGAAACTCCCCCAATCATCAGAAGATCATTCTGGTGTTTCCCCTTTTTAGTCAGCTTCATCTGCTGATCTTCTTGCGAGCTTATATGCTCTGTTAGCTCTCCTGGCTGAATCTGACTTCTCAAATCCTCCCTGCCCATCTGGCCATATGGGATGCTTCCACTGCTGCTTCCCTGTCAGATTATGAGATCAACCGATCCCATCTTCATCAGCAACCTTTGTTGTATTAAACTCTCCCTTGAGTCCAAGAGACTCTCAGACAGTCTCAATTTTTCATCCCTGCCCTCCAGGCAGCGTGGTACGCTTCCGCTGCTCTCTTGGCAGTCTTCGAAACCTCACAGTGATCTCTGATCATTGCCCAACTGGCAATGCGAAATTCCTTGGCTGTCCTCACGACAGTCTATGAGATCCTCAGCTGATCCCAATTCGTTGCCCTCCTGGAAAACTGGAATTTCTTCTTTTCTGCCCAACCGGCAGTATTTGAAACCATCAGCTGATTACAATTTATTCCAATCATCATCATCATCATCGCCATCGAGACTTTTTCCTGTCTCTGGCCAACAGTAACAAATCATGTCTTCTTCTGTGGCCCTGAGGTTCTCAGCATACCTCAGCCATCTTTTCAACAGCCTACGTTGTCTTATGACCATCAGCTGCTTGACTGTCCATTTCGCTTTTACCTTCTCCATTTGCAATTCGCGCAGTCATCTCCTCCTCCTATCCTGCCGCATCCGCAGTTCCATCTTCTCTATGTCTGCTTTTAATTCATAGAGATATCTAGTCATTTTTGCTTCCTCTGCAAGCTTTTATGCCTTGCTTTTCTTCCTATGGCCTTCAGTATCCATTTTGTTGTGTCTATCTGTCCCCTCGACAGATCTGTTGTTGCCACTCCAGCAATCCTGAGTGCTCAGCTTCATCCTCCTACAGTCCTGCTGACTGTCTATGGATGGTTGTCTACCTACAAGAAGTCCTCACAGAGTCCTCCAGCGCTTTGTCTTCCTTCACCTCCAATGTACAGATGATATCCTGCTCTGATACCACTTGACCGCAAGTCGTGAGTATCAGAGTGCTTTTCTTTCCTCTCTCAATCCTCCTGCCTGAAATATACAGACAAGATCTTCAGGCTCTGATACCACTTGACGCACGGTCTAGTCACGACCTTCACGGTCCAACCCTGCTCTCACCAGGACCTTCGATTCAACACAGCCCGAAGAGTTGCATTACTCTTCCAATCCCGAATCGGGACCTTCAGTCACCCACAGGATACTCCTGTTGATCTCCCGCCAAATGTCTCGGGAAATTGGGTCTCGCGATATCGCAAGACTCGTGGCACTGATCTCGTGCAATCAAGCCCCGAACCCCGAATGCCGACGGTCAACGGCCAATGGGTTGGAATATCGCCACTCGCGATGTCAACGGCGTACCTTTCCAAACCCCGAGCCCCGAGGTGCCATTCTCCCGACTCGACGCCACCTACCCTCCACTATATCTTGTGGTCCCATGCACCCACGTCATCGTCGGGATTTCGTGGATCGCGGATCCACGATACAAGTTTCCCTTGTGGTCGAAAACGCCGAACGCCGAAACCCCGAAGTCCGACTTCTTGGGATCGCGCGCCACCTGTCCTTGTCCTGATCAACGGCTCCCGTTGATTCGGGAAATCGCAACTCACGATTTCAATGAGCAAGAAACTCTTGCCTCGTCAAATGCCGAAGCCCGATATGCCGATATCCGATGGTCGGTTCCCTTCTACGCCTTTGGGCTAACTCCTGCGCAACTTCTCCACGATCCGACGATCGACGGGGTTTCGCGAGTCTCGCCTGCGAACCCTGGCCGTTGATTTTCTTCTTGGAGATCTCCTCTACTTCAAATCTCTCTAGTCTGAATCCCTCCAGGACCTGTTCCACACTATCTGCAAGGAACTATTCCTCCTGAGCTTCAACAACGCTGATTCTTCATAAACTTCTGCGTAAGTTGCTTACGCTTGACTTTCAACCACTCTCCAAGTGTTGAGTCTTCCGGACTCTATGCACTTCCTGCAACAGAAGTCCCTGTCACTTGTACTCAGACTCAATTCCGAGACTTCAACCCTGGCCTACACCTCTCCTGCACGGCTCTAAGAACCCAATGTAATTCCTGGTAAACGAGAATGAGAGTTTAACTATGAGACCCTCAACGCACTCTATGCGGAGGAATTCCACTGCACTCTATGCAAGAATCTCCTGGCTCAGACCGAGAAACAATTGAAACTCATTCTCTCTTTCTCCCATAGGTGGAGAATACGATGCCCCTGGCAGTCTTTGAACTCAAGCAACCTATTGCCGAGTGCTCTGGGTATTCAGTAACCCAGTGAAATCTCCCTCAGTGGATGCTTCCTTCATATGATAGAACTCACAGAGTTCTTCCTCCTGTCTATCTACGCTCTCCCTCAACGCCCTTTCGGCGGGGTATCTCTGGCACAGAACACCCAACAATTTCGCTATCTCTATGCACTCACGCACTTCGCTCGACGTCCTCTAGACGGAGCTCCTCAGAATCCTCAACAGAATTCTGGTCTTCTTGAACTCACATCCGAGTTCTTTCCTCCATGCACCTCAGTACACATGATCGATACACTCTAGGTAGAGCTTCTACAGAACTCCTAACAGGTTCTGTCCCCAACAGTGTCTCAGCTACACTGTCTTGACTATTGAGGTGTTCAGTAACCCCAAAAGTCCTCCCTCTGTATGAATTGTTGACTTCAAGGCT
>ML790854.1:204372-227872 GCA_009831015.1 Picea engelmannii
GGTACATGGTTGAGACAAGTAGTTGATGAGTTGGCACATACATGAGGTTTATAGTTGATGATGTTGGTACATATTGATGAGTCATAGTTGATGAGTACTTGAAACATGATTGGTACATACTTGGTACATGGTTGGTTGCACTTGTTTATGGTATAGGTTAATTACAAATTGTTTGGTACAGGTTGGTGCATGGTTGATGCACTTGTTTATGGTACAGGTTGATTACAGGTTGAGGTACAGGTTGATGCATGGTTGATGCATGGTTCAGGTTTATTGGTACATGTTTACAATGGTACATGTCACAGTGATAGTGTGACAGTGGTTCCATCATTCTACTTCTACTTCAGGGCGTTTGGATGGGGCAAGGACAGGTGGTTGTAGCCACCTTTCGGTTGTAGCCGGAGAACATACAGGGTTGTAGCCTCCTTCTGGTTGTAGCCAGAGAATTGGGGAGTTGGAGCTTCCCTTAGGTTGTAGCCTGAGAAACTGGGGGGTTGGAGCCTCCTTCCAGTTGCAGCTGGAAAACAAAGGAAGTTGGTCCTTCCAATGAATGTAATTCTTCAAGACATATAAGATAAAGCATTATGTGGTTTTCTCCCATTTTGGGTTTCCACGTAAAACACTAGTGTATTGTGTATGTGTGTGATTGTTCATTTCTTATTGCTCATTATTGGATAATAATTCTACATTGATATAACACTTGGATTATTTGGAGAAAAATGATTATAATTACGCTATTACTGATTCACCCCCCCTCTCAGTAATCCAACAAAAGCTACAAAATGAATATCATGTATCTTAGGTAAAGGAAGAGTATAAGATGGAAGAGTTTCATGTTTAACAAAAAGTGGTTGGGTCTTGGAGGAGGATGGGGAAAACTCAAGAGGGTCAGGGGTTCCTTCTTCTTTGGTCACAACAAATTTGAAATCATGAGGAGAGGGAGAACCTAGGAGGGGAAATTCCTCTAGGCTCTCAAGCCTAAACCAATATAAAATCTCAGGGGATGCAAGAACATCAAAATTCTCAAGACTTGCTTCTTTCAACTGAGGAGAAAAAGATGAGTATTCAACATGAAATTCTCCTATTTTAAAATCTTTAGAAGCTTCAACGGTAGGTAATTTAGAAATTCTAGATACAACTACTGGTGTTTGAAAAATAGAGTTAGGTAATTTCCCAGCAGTACATGAGAAAATAAATGAAGAGGATCCTTGTGAAGCCTTTCCTTTCTCGATGATCTTTTTTGGGTCAGCTTCAGGTGTAGCCAGAGGTAAATGTGGAGTGGACCTCACGTGTCTACCTTTGGGAGCCACAAATGAAACAATGGAGTCACCAGGTACAATCTGTAGTCTTCATTTTACTGATCACTCTCCACCTCAGAGTCAGTATTTTCTCTGTCGTACAACCCAGGGAAAAGTCTTCAATCTGTTCCCCGATAACGACACCAAGAATGTTAGCACTGAAATTCACACTTTGACTGCTAAAATGTAAGCTTAGTGCCCATCAATAGGTTAAAGATATGTTTTATGATAAGGTAGAAAATGGATGAAAACTCGGGAAAATAGTGTAAATCATAGCTTACTTCACATAATTTTGCACCGGCAAATAAGGCTATGAATAACTTTGATCAAGGTTTTAGAAAAAGGATGAGTAGGTGGAAGACTTAATATGAAGAAAGTGAAATTCTTATTATCTGCATCACGCAGTATGACAAACATATAAAGAAAAACTCTCTGAAACAAGAAATTCTTATAATCAAAGAGATGAATTCTGATATATTTGTAAACAACATTACAATAGATCCTTTATTGCAACAAGCTATAAATCAATCAAATGAATCTTTCACTGGACTGTGATCAGAATTAGAAAACAAAAAGATGATAGGAAAAAGAATTGGTTTTCATTATCCAAAGAATATTAAGTCTGATGTAATACCCTTGTTTCCCCTAGTTTGTAAATATAACTATAAGTGGCCAAAAGACTATGGCAGACTAAATATGTGTGAATGTTTGATTTGATGAACCTTTGTATAAAAGGGTCAATGTATGAATTTTATGTTATTAATAGAAATTGGATATGTGTTTCACAACTGCTGAAAGGGGGGAGTTTGCCAAGATAGACCATGGATGTTATGAGAGAGATGGTGAAGGAAACCAAGAATGGTTGAGATGACCCTCACCAAACGAGTACCTACCAGGTGTAATTGCTCAACAGTCCTCTGACCCAGAAATGAATTACCAGTCAGGCTGGTAGTTGGAAGGCCATCCTCAAGAGTTAATGAGGAGATGGGGAAGGGTTCCCATCTATATGGCTTCCATGAATGACCACGAATTTGGGATCCGGACCCACGCAACCTTGCTAAGGAAGGAAATAAAGGAGGTAATTTGGGGGATAGAGATAGATCTGCAAGGAAGCAGAGTAGAGAAAACAATCTCCAGAAGAGAAGAGAGCAGGTTTTTCGACTCTAGAGTTGAGAAAAAAGCTGAGAAACAAGATCAGTTTGGCTGAAAGAAGCCATGGGAAGGGTTTCGCTACAAGCTGGTAAATGAGGTTGATGTGTGATTGAGGAAGTGCTCGTGCATACCTCCTTGATTAGAGTAGATAAAATCGATTGCCAAGATCTTGGGGGAGGAGGAGAGTAACCTGCGTCCCTGACCGTTGTGGAGCAAGGAGGAAGAATCTCTCTTTGATCATCATGGTCTAGCTCGGGGGTGGCCAACGGTAAATCCATCAGGAGTGCTCGTGCCTATGGTTGGGAAAAAACAGGCACCCCTTTCAGCAGTCGCTTCACATTTTCCAATTCTAATAAGTATTTTCATACTCTATGTAATATATTGGATGTGATGATTGAATGTCTGTGTTTATGGTTATGTCTTGCAATATTTGAACAATTATTAGAAATGTTCATTTGCTTCTGTAAATTACTATATTTACATGGTCTTTGATTTACCTTCGTTTAGCCGTTAGAGAGTTATGGGGTGTGAATCTGCAGCAGAGTCAGGGTAGGATTAACCGAAACATCTAAGTCATGTCAACCCTTTGAGTTTACCTTAGTGGGAATGTCAAGTTCAACTATGTGGGAGAAGGGTGTTTCCTTCATATTATCCACCCAGGTGACTGAGGGATCATATCCATGGCCTTAATCAAGTATCGACTAAGAGTTGAGTGTAGCCCGGAATCCAAATATGATCCCATATGACCCAGGGTTGGGAACCCCTCGCTAAGCCTGAAAGGAACGAAGCTACTTTGGCTTTGGGACTTATGACTCCACAACCCTCGAAAATAGACGAAGGCTGGAGTCGCGAATTGGTGAGGGTCGTACATTTGGGGATCCAATGGAGATCCCTCTCAGTCGTTAGATAGGACTTAGGAAGGGTAATGTCAAGTACTTCCGAGAAGTTCCACTTCGAGATAATAGGACTGGTCTAGCTCCGAAAATCTAAAATATCAGAGTCGTGAAGTTAATCTACATCATTGATAATAGAGGGATGTGTGTCCACGGATCAACAACTATCTGAAAGTTCAAGTATTCGGTGGTATAGGGATGTGTGAGTTTCCCTGGAACTCTGCAAGCCGGAGTAAATCTTGGCTATGAATGCTAGGTACACATGGTGATAGATCGGGCATGGTCCAAAGAGGAAGCTGGAAGATACACGTCGAACTCCTGAATGTTGAACTTCTGAAGTGATGTGGACCGTCGATCCTCGGATTCTTCGGGATCCCTCTCAACCGTCGATCTAAGGACTCCGTTGAGAACTCCTCTTAACTTCCTAACCAACTGGGAATGCATTGTGGAGCGACGCGTGGCCCCCACTTGTTTCCTATCAAAATTTGTCCGTTGGACTAGAGTCGTTGGATGAGAGGCCACGTGGTGAGAGATCCTATAGTACGGAGACTTGGTACTCCGGAGGAACTTGGCCAAGGGTCTTAAGAGTGTGAAAACCTCTGAAGTCATGAACGACGAAATGAAACTCGGTCGTTAGTAGGATGAGGACATGTGGTGCTAGATTAGAGAGTCTGGAGACTTGGCTCTTCAGGGAATTTGCGATGTGAGGAATTGGTAAGCTCTGAAGCCCAGAGTCGCAAAGCAACGGGAACCGTGGATCTATTGATCTACGTGGACAGATCTCAACCATGATATTTGAAAGGAGTTAGAAGATTGTATTTCGGGGGCTGATGTGGCTTAATGACATCATCCAGGGTGACATGGACCCGCAACTAAGGTGCCATGTGTCACCCAAATATGGACGATTCACATACCCTTTATGCCTATTAGAGTATGACATGTGTCACACCCTAATGAGGACATTTGTCCCCCTGGCCCTCGTCGTGTGTCAGATTTTGGTTTGTGCCCTCCTAGCCAACGTGGTAGGTGACGCGACCAAGACTTCGGGAGTTTGAAAGAATTGGGGCATAGTATAGTAAAAGGACGTTCAACGACGATCGTCAATTGTCAAATGACTGAAACGTTTAACGTTGATCATCAAGTGGAAAACGCAGAAAAAGGGACGTTCAACATAAAATGTTGAACGTCGATCATCAAATGGCTAAGGCCACATGGTGAGATTTTGAGACTTCAAGGAGTAAGAAAAAGGGGTGTTCAGCGCCGAACGTGGAAGACCCCAACTAATAATGTTCGGATAACTTCGAGAGGCGATATCTTGCAGACCAGGGCTCAGATTTTAGCGTGGTGGTGACTGTTAGAAAGATCGTGGCAAGCAGTAGCCAATGGAGAGCCCCTAATTAGGATTTGAGATAGTTAGGAAAAACAAAAAATTGATGCCCCATCCCTATAAAGGGTATTTAGGGATTGGGTGTGTTACAAATTGGTATTAGAACATGACAACAGCACTTGTCCTACTTGGGCTCTTGCACGAGTCGCATAAAAATATTATTAGAGAAATTTATGGGGTATCACCCTACCTTACCCCCTTCTATAAGAAACTTGTTTGAACCTCTACTGAAGAGAGGAACAAAACCTTCTATTGTTGATAGATGCTTTGGAAATCTACATTGTATGTTGCTAATGATTCTAAATAAAGAATCTAACTTCACTTTGCAATCATATGTGTTGTTCATGAATTGGTAGATTAGTAACTAACATAAAATGTTTTGTCGGCACTCAAGCAGGCAGTGAACAATAGGAAAACTACAACGTAATGGATGGTAACACACCATGAGTTGGGGGAGAGCTCCCACAATATAGAGGAAGAATTTGATGAAAGGAGGGCGGTTGAAACCCCTCTAGATTTGGCTGAAACTGTAAGAAGCCTCGTGGTAGAATTAAAGAGTTATAAGGCTGACAATGAAAGCATAATCAAGGAGAAGGAAAAGCAGATTGAAATTAATCCAGTCCTACTGCAAAGTCTATCGGATATACAAAGGCAACTAAAACATGGTCCAACTGTCAGTCATGTGGACATGCATCATACTAAGAAAACTCCAAGTCCACCTGAGATACAGAAGCATGGTCCTGAAAGTGGCCACATCAAGAGGAGCACCTCAAAGAAGGCCCAACATGGATCCAAGAGACACTCAACAGAAGATTCCTCTTGCGAGGATGTTGACAACTACAAGGAATCTTCTAGTGGAAAAACTAGTTCCCATTCTCATACAAGAAGAAAGAAGAGGAAACATTCCAAGATTCGTGACCTTGAAGAATTCAAGAAAGCCAAATCACCCACCTTTGATGGAGAGATTAGGAAGGGGGAAGAAGCAAAAGTTTGCCTACTCGAACTGATGAAGTACTTCAGAGTTCATGACTAGTCTGAAAACTTAAAGGCGTGGATAACCATTTTCAACCTAAATGGGAAAGATTCCATTTGGTGGGAGGACCTTAGGAATGTGAAAGGAACCCATGAGAAGGACTTGTCATGGAAACAATTTGAGAAATACATCAAGAAGAAGTATGTGTCAGAAAAGTACTTTGATGGGAAGACCGGGGAGTTTTATCAACTCAAGCTGGGACAACCCACCATAGATGAGTATATCAACAAATGTATCGAGATCATGAGGTATATGCCCTACATAAGGATGAAAAATTAAAGATTCAATGATTTATTAGTGGATCACCTCAGTCCTACCGGGACAGAATTGAGTTTGATGACCCAAATACCTTAGAAGATATTATTCGAAAAGCAAGGTATTGCTATGAGAAATTCAAGAATAAGACAAAACCCCATGAAGAGTGGAATAAGAAAAACAATTCAGGATTCAAGAAGAAGGGGTTTAAACCATCGATATTTAAGTACCATGGGATGATATCTAGGATGAGCCTTCCTACCAGAAGTGTGTATCAACAAAATCTTCCATCCCATAGTGGAAATAAACCATTCAGAGCAGTTCCAAGTAAGACTGATAACACGAAGAGTGTAGAAACTTTAATACAAATTATGTATTGCATGGATTCTCCTGATCTAACAATTATATGCCATTGTTAATACATAATCACTTCTACAAATATTCTTGCAGAATTTAAAACACAAACGCCAATTGCAATATCAAGAAGAAAGATCAATCACACATAACACAGATGTTTTTTACCGGGAAAGAATAAAGCTAAAAACCCCACTATCATATATTATGTATATATCATGGATCATGAAACAATATCATGCAAAACTCTAATCCAAGATCTCTCATTACAATGTACAATCGTGCCACACTGTCATACAAAAATTTGACAAATTCATGTGCCAATTTACTGCTTCCAGACAGCCTGCCTCCTCTATGCAATCCCTGCTAATTGAAATCCCTACAATGAATGAATTCCTCTTGCCTAGGCTGCACAATCCTCATGGGCACATCCACTGTGTGTGTGGTTGCATGAGTGCACTCACTAATGTCACAATTGATAATCAAATTGTCCCTTTCACCTGTTATATCAACTGGGTCTCCACTGGATCTAACATGCATGTAGTTAACAGTGGTAAATCTTCAGTTACATGTGAGATCACTGATTGTGAATTAATTAATAATTAATTCACTGATCTCTCACTAGTGTAAGTTCAGTTACAACTAGTACAGCTGAGCTTAACTCACTTAATTGAGTTAAACTACTTCACAACTCACATAACTACACATCCAACTCTGTTACAACTTTGAATCACTAAGTTACAACTAATTTGACTTGCATGTCCCACCAGTCAACCTTTGAACTCAAATTTCCTATAGTTAATTGATTTTCCACTTCAGTTAACTATTTCCAAGTGTTCATTGAGAATAGATTAATATTTATTGTCCAACTATTATTAAGCGATAATAATAGTCGACATACATCTATAAATAGAATTCGCTCACCATCTATAAATAGACATCATCTATAAATAGAATTTTCTCATCGTCTAAAAATAGACTTCCACCTAAAAATAGCCTAAGGCTCCATCCTAGTGTAGGTGCATAATTTTCACTAGGATCTTCTTGTTGAATCTCAACACTCCCTCTCAACAAGAAACGGATTATCCTTCACCCCGATCCTGTCTCTATGGTATTCGAATTTGCTCCTGGTGAGCGCCTTCATCAGAATGTCTGCATCCTGATCTTCCGTAGGAATGTACTGAAGCAACAAGATCTTTCGCTGCACACAATATCTGATATGATGATACTAGAAATATATATTCTTATATCTATCATGAAACACTGGATTAATCGAGAGTTTAATGCAATTCTAATTCTCACAATGAATCACTATCAGATCTAAATGAGAACCAAACAAACCAACCAAGATCTTTCTCATCAAGATTGCCTCACATGCAGCTTGACTCGCTACCTTGTATTCTTTTTCCATTGAATTGAGTACCACAGATCTCTGCTTCCTACTATACCAAGAAACAATTGTAGATCTGATACTAAAGATCCCCCCTGATGTGCTCTTTCTGTCCGTTGGGCTGCCCGCCCAATCTGCATCCGTGAAGCCATGCAACTTCACCTCATCCGTCTGTCTGTACCATAAGCCATACTCAGATGTGCCCCTCAGGTATCTCAGGACATGCTTACCCACCTTCCAAAAGAGCTTGGCAGGCTTAACCATCGCTTGACTCAGTTGGTTAACCACATAGCAAATGTCTGGTCTCGTGTTCACTAGATACATTAGCGAACCCACAAACTGTCGATAGACAATAGCATCCACTACCTCTCCAGAAGTAGCATCCTATTTCTTCCAGTCTCCTAGAAGAGGAGTATCCATGGGTTTGCAGCCCTCCATGTGAAACTTACCCAGTATCCCCCTTGCATACTTGCCTTGAGACACAAAAAGTTCACCATCTCGCTGCCATATTTCCAATCCAAGGAAATAATGAAGGAGGCCCATATCCTTCATCTCAAACTCCTTTGCAAGTTTCTCCTTGCATGTGTATCAACTGCTCATCACCATTCAGTATTAAATCATCAACATAAAGAACAATGATTAAAAGCTTACCCTTGTAGATCCATCTCGAACCTACCACTGATTTGTCAACCAGTCTTGGGACAATTTCCCATGCACTATTTTTGACAATGGAGTCATGTTCCTCCACCATTGCATCAACCCAAGTGGGATCTTGTACTGCTTCCTGAAAGGAATATGGTTCAATCACAATACATTTTCTCATGAGAGCCATGTATCCAGTAAATCGATCAGGACATTGTCTCTGTCTACGCTGTGAAGTAGGGGCTCCTACATTCTGTGCAGCATCTAGTCTCAATCTATCAGCTTCTGTGGTGCACTTTCTACCATTTTTGATGGATGGCTCTGCATGAGTGGCTTCCTCCACTCCATGAACCTCCTCATGTGGTTGACCCACATCTTTAGACTCATGTTTGGGAACCAACAGTTCCTCCTCTGCATGCAAGTCTAGCTCCCTCTCAAGTGACAACCGCATGGCTTTCCTCTCATCGAATTTTATATCTCATCGCATAACAGTCATCTTACTGTTAGGAAAATACACACGATAATTATGGGGTGTTTCTGTGTACTCCACAAATATCCCAACTTCATTAGTCGGCTCCAGCTTCTTCCTAGCATTCTTGGTCACATGCACATAAACAGATGAGCCAAAAATCTTAAAATGAGAAACATCAGGTTTCTTACCATTGAAAGCTTCTTCAGGTGTACTAATGCCAAGTAATCTATGAGGACAACGGTTTTGCACATAAACCACAGTGTTGCATGCTTCAGCCCACAAATGCATTGGTAGGCCCTGATCATGCAACATCGTGTGTGATGCACCCACGATTGTTTTGTTCTTCCTCTCTGTGACCCCATTTTTTTGTGGGTTATGAGGCGCTATGAGTTCTCTTTGAATTCCTTCTTTGCTGCAGAAGTCTTTGAATTCGTTAGAGATGCATTCTCCACCATTATCGCTCCTCAGAGCCTTCACTTACTTCCCCAACTCTTCTCCACCAATGCTTTAAACTCACAGAACTTAGAGAATGTTTGATCCTTCGTCTACATGAAGAAGATCCATCACTTATGAGAAAAATCATCAACAAAAATAACATAATACTTATGGTTTATTGTTGAAGCAACCGAGAATGGTCCACGCACGTCTGTGTGAACTCTCTCCAGGATCACCGAAGCATGGTTCTCCTTTTCATGAAAGGTGGACTTTACATACTTCCCCATGGTGCAACCCTTTCACTAATCTAACTGAGCAAGTGTTCCCATTGGAAGTCCAATAGATATTTGATGCATGATTTTCAAGGCTCCATGATGAAGATGGCCCAATTGCATGTGCCATAATTCTCCCTCATCCTGGCTCACAACTTTTTCTGCCTTGCCCTTCATGGAAACGCAACCATCTAACTCCATCTTGTAGAAATCCCTATCTTCTTGACTTGACCCATTGTTTTATATCGTGGGAAGGCTTTTAGATCGTTGAAAACAACATCATACCCTCTGTCCTCCAACATTGCAACTGAGACCAAGTTTTTCTTCAGACCTAGAACATGCATAACATCTTTCAATTGAAATGGTTTACCTAACTCCCTTTGAAAGGTAATGATACCAATGCCAATCACATTGTATCGTCCATCGTCGCCCATCTCTATATGCATTTTGAGATCTTTCTCCTCCAAGTCACTGAAAAGGTCCTTATCTCCTGTCATGTGGAAGGAAGAGCCACTATCCAAATACCACATCGATCCCAATGCACTTGACACCATGCATGTGATCAAGGATAATTCAAGTTCAAATTGCGAGGCAAGGGCCTCACTAGCTCCAGCTCCAACAACATTCTTATTCTTCTTCTTCTGCAGACAATTAGTAGCGAGATGCCCATGTTCGTGACAGTGAAAACACTTCACTTTGGACAAATCCAGCTTCTTGCCTTTAGACTCGGATTTTGAATGGAATTTCTTCCCCTTCACATTCCTTGCCTTGGCATCCAAAGCACAATCCTCTTCATTATCATGCTTTGATGAAGAGCCATCTCTGGTGTTCCACCTAAACTCCTCCTACACCAAATCTGACCATAGTTGTTCCCATTTTGGCAATTTTTCCCTTCCATTGACAGAGTCTTGATAATTGTGCCAATTTTTGGGAAGTCCTAGGAGAGCCAAGAGCACCAAATCATCATCAGCGATTGGTATTCCCACACTGCCCAGCTCATCCCGACATTGGACAAACTTCGTGAGATATTTTGGAATGGAGTCGCCCTTCTCCATCTTGATCTTCCTGAGTTTATCTTTAAGCGCCAATTTCCTATGGTCGTTGTTGTTTTGGAATATATCCGTCAAATTCTTCCACATTGCATATGGTGTGACTTTCCCATGGAGACTTGAGACAATGTGGTCTCGTACTCCCTCCAACAGGATCCTCCTCGCCTTTGCCACTTTATTTTACCATGCATCAAGATTTGGAGCGTCTGCAACATCTGGCTTAGGAGCATCTTTGTCAATGAATTCCTTCAAGCCATTGTCTTCTAGTACTGCCTCCATCCTGTCCTTCCAAGAAATGTAGTTTGAGATGCCCTTGAGTGCATACTCTAACCTCGAGCCATTGAAAGCCATTTCGATCTTGAATCAGTTGTAGCACCGAGAAAGTCTTTATGCAAATTTGAATTCTATCCAATCACAAACTCAACTTCTGCAATTTCCTATGCTCTGATACCATGTAGAAATTTTAATACAAATTATGTATTTCCTGGGTTCTCCTGATCTAACAATTATATGCCACTGTTAAATACATAATCGCTTCTACAAATATTCTTGCGGAATTTAAAACATGATCGCCAATTGCAATATCAAGAAGAAAGATCAATCACACATAACACATATGTTTTTACCGAGAAAGCATAAAGCTAAAAACCCCACTATCATATATTATGTATATATCATGGATCATGAAACAATCTCATACAAAACTCTAATTCAAGAGCTCTCAGTACAATATACAATCGTGTCACATAGTCATACAAAAATTTGACAAATTCATGTGCCAATTTACTGCTTCCAAACAGCCTGCCTCCTCTACGCAATCCCAGCTAATTGAAATCCCTGCAATGAATGAATTCCTCTTGCCTAGGCTGCGCAATCCTCATGGGCACATCCATTGTGTGTGTGGTTGCATGAGTGCACTCACTAATGTCACAACTGATAGTCAAATTGTCCCTTTCACCTGTTATCTCAATTGGGTCTCCACTGGATCTGACATGCATGTAGTTAACAGTGGTAAATCTTCAGTTGCATGTGAGATCACTGATTGTGAATTAATTAATAATTAATTCACCGATCTCTCACTAGTGTAAGTTCAGTTACAACTAGTACAATTGAGCTTAACTCACTTAACTGAGTTAAACTACTTCACAACTCACATAACTACACATCCAACTCTGTTATAACTTTGAATCACTCAGTTACAACTAATTCGACTTGCATGTCCCACCAGTCGACCTTTGAACTCGAATTTCCTATAGCTAAATGATTTTCCACTTCAGATAACTATTTCCAAGTGCTCATTGAGAATAGATTAATATTTATTGTCCAATTATTATTAAGGGATAATAATAGTCGGCAGACATCTATAAATAGAATTCGCTTACCGTCTATAAATAGACATCATCTATAAATAGAATTTGTTCATCATCTAAAAATAGACTTCCACCTAAAAATAGCCTGAGGCTCCATCCTAGTGTAGGTGCATAATTTTCACTAGGATCTTCTTGTTGAATCTCAACAAAGAGAGAACCCTTGAAATGTTGGGGTTGTGGAGAGGAACATCTACTGAGGGACTATCCGCATAGGCAATAGAGAAATAAGAGGGTCTACAATGTCCAAGAGGCTACCACAGTCAATGATGTGGCTAGGAGCATGCCACAAATTTATGCAACCTTGGATAACAGACAAGTTGACCACCAAGCTTCAATGGTGGAGATGGAAGATACGATTGCCAATCATCATGTTTCCATTTAAATTGACATTGGTTCTAATTTGAGTTATGTTGCCCCTCAAAATTTTGAGAAATGTAAATTGCAACAAGTCAAACATGTTAAATCATGGCTGGTACAACTAGCCACTGGAACCAAAAGAAAAGTAACAGAGGTCATACCAACATGCCAATTCGTTGTAAGTGGGTTTCCCACCCAAGCAAACCTAAACATACTTCCTTTAGGATCTTATGACCTACTGGTTGGATGCCCACAAAACCAAGTTGGAGTGTTACAATAAAACTTTGGAGTGTGAAAATGAAGAAGGAAGAAGGGTAACCCTACAAGGGATTCAAAAGTCTGTCTCAATGAGACAAATATCATCTCTCCAAGTGAAGAAGTATTGCAGAAAGGGATGTCCCTTGTATGCAATACAAGTACTAAAATCTGTTGAGAATGACAAACCTAGCCTAGAGGACCATTCCATATTAAGAGAATATAATGATGTATTCCCAGAAGAGGTGCCAGGTCTACCTCCAAGAAGGTATATTGAATTTTCAATAGAACTTGTACCAGGAGCGGTGCCAATGTCTAGAACACCCTATAGAACGAGTACATCGGATCTAGTTGAGATCAAACTAAAGTTGAAGGAGATGTGGGACAAAGGCTACATTCGACCTAGTGTGTCTCCATGGGGAGCACCAGCCTTGTTTGTGAAAAATAAGGATGGCACACTCAGATTATGCATAGATTTTTAGAAAACTCAATAAGATGACCATCAAGAATAAGTATCCCTTTCCAAGGATCAATGACTTGATTGACCAATTAAGGGGTTATACAATCTTCTCCAAGATTGACTTGAGGTATGGATACCATCAGGTCCAAATTAAATATGAAGACATCCACAAGACAAACTTTAGGACAAGATATGGTCACTATGAATTTGTGGTGGTGCCATTTGGGCTTACCAATGCACCAACCACTTTTATGTGCTTAATGAATAACACATTCATAAATTTTTTGGATAGGTTTATGTTGGTTTTCATTGATGATATCCTAATCTATTCCAAGAATATGGAAGAACATGAAGAACATCTCAAGCTAGTACTCCAAGTACTAAGAGAACGTCAACTTTATTCTAAACTTAGTAAGTGTGACTTTTTCTAGAAACAAGTCCATTACTTAGGCCATGTTATTTCAGAGGAAGGAGTGGCACTTGATCCTTATAAAATTAAATCCATCATGGATTGGCCTACCCCAAAGGATGTATCTGATATCATATCCTTTATGGGCCTAGAAGGGTACTATAGGAGGTTCATAAAGGGATTCTCCAAGATTGGTTTCCCAATCACCTCCCTTCAGAAAAAGGGGGTTAAATTCATTTGGACAGAAGAATATGAAGAAATATTTCAAGAGTTAAAATACCTTATAACCAATGCATTTGTACTAAAGATTGTAGACCCAAACAAGGACTTCCTTGTGTGTACAAATGCCTTCAAGGGAGGGCTCGGAGGAGTCTTTATGAAATAAGGAAATGTGATTTGCTATGAATCCAGAAAATTGAATGACTGTGAAGTCAATTATGTGACCCACGATACGGAATTGGCTACCATAGTGCATGCTTTACAAATGTGGAGGCATTACCTCTTAGGTAGAAGATTTGTACTTATGACAGACCATAGTGGATTGAGGTATTTTTTTTACCAACCAAAAATCAATATGAGACGAGCTAGGTGGATGGCTCTCCTTAGTGAGTTTTATTTTGAAATCAAACATATCAAAGGAAAGGAGAATAGGGTGGTTGATGCCCTTAGTAGAAGTATGAAAGTGGTTCACTTGGAAGTTGTAAGCGCCAATGAATCAGACATCAAAGAGAGAGTCAAAAGTGCACAAGAAACAGATGCATTTTTCAAGACCGTGACATCATACCTAAAGTAAGAGCCCACAGGGATGAAGTACAAAGGCTATCAGATACTCAATGATGGCCTGCTAACTTACAAGGGAATATTGTATATTCCAAGTTGTGACAACTTGAAGAGGGTCATAATGGATGAACTACACAAAAGACCATATATTGGTCATCCTGGTTATCAGAAAATGATCACGGCCACTAGGAAACTATTTTATTGGCACAAACTGAAAAAGGACATAGTTGATTATTTAGCTAAGTGTCTAGAATGTAAGCAAGTCAAGGTAGAGTGTCAGCACCCAACAAGGATGTTGCATCCCCTACCAATTCCTGAATGGAAATGGAAAACCATCTCCATAGATTTCATCACAGGATTACCAAGATCAACCAAACAAACAGAACGACGCCATCATGGTAGTTGTGGAAAAACTGAGCAAGGTTGCTCACTTCATACTTGTCAAGTCAACTTGCAAGGTAATAGATATTGCCAATATTTTCATGAAAGAGATATTTAGGCTGCATGGCATGCCTAAGGAAATTATATCCGACAGAGATGCAAAATTTACTTCAAACTTTTGGAAATCTTTGTTGCTGGTTTTGAAACAAAATTGATCTTTAGTACAACCTATCACCTTCAAAATGATGGGCAGACAAAGAGGTTAAACCAAGTATTAGTAGACATGTTGAGGATGCATGTAATGCATCAACCCAAGAAATCAGAGGACTACCTACCACTGGTAGATTTTGCCTACAACAATGGCTATCAAGAGTCATTAAAAATGAGTCCTTTTGAAGCCATCTATGGAAGACAATGAAACATTCCAATCAGTTCGAACAACCTAGTAGACATTGTTACAATCGGGCCAGATATGCTAAAGTAAATGGAATAGCAAGTAATTCAGATGAGACAAAATCTGAAGATATCCCAAGATAGACAAAAGAGATATGCAGACATGAAAAGGACTCCTAGAGAGTCCAAAGCAGGGGATCGTGTGTATCTCTGAGTCAGACCCGGGAAAATATCATTGAGGATAGGAGCTTGTGCCAAGATGGCACCTTGGTATTGTGGACACTTTGAAGTTTTGGATAGAGTGGGACCAGTAGCCTTTCGAATAGCACTTCCTCCGACAGTGAAGGCACATAATGTTTTCCATGTTTCTTTATTAAAGAAGTATGTACATGATTCTAATCATATTATTGATTGGTCTGTGATTCAGGAGGAACTCGAGGGTGAATTCCTGCCAGAACCTCAATACATAATAGACAAGAAGGAAACACCACTCAGGAACATAACCATTGCACATGTCAAGGTGTAGTGGAAACACTTTGGCCCAGATGAGGCTACATGGGAAATGGAGGATGCCATGAATCATGCATATCCATTTTTGTTTACTTCTGTACATACAAAGCACATCGACAGATAGAACATCAAGGATGATGTTCCTTTAAGGGGGAGGGGATTGTGATACCCTTGTTTCCCCTAGTTTGTAAATATAACTATAATTGGCCAAGAGACTATGGCAGACTAAATATGTGTGAATGTTTGATTTGATGAACCTTTGTATAAAAGGGTCAATGTATGAATTTTTTGTTATTAATAGAAATTGGATATGTGTTGCACAACTATTGAAAGGGGGGAGTTTGCCAAGATAGACCATAGATGCTATGAGAGAGATCGTGAGGGAAACTAAGAATGGTTGAGATGAACCTCACCAAACCAATACCTACTAGGTGTAATTGCTCAATAGTCCTCTGAACCAGAAATGAATTACTAGTCAGGCTGGTAGTTGGAAGGCCATCCTCAAGATTTAATGAGGAGATGGGGCAGGGTACCCATCTCTAAGGCTTCCAGACCTGACCACGAATTGGGGATTTAGACCCACACAAACTTGTTGAGGAAGGCAAGAAAGAAGGTAATTCGGGGGACAAAGATAGATCTGCAAGGAAGCAGGGTAGAGAAAAAAATCTCCAAAAGAGAAGAGAGCAGGTTTTTCGACTCTGGAGTTGAGAGAAAAGCTGAGAAACAAGCTCGATTTGGCTGAAATAAGCCATGGCAAGGGTTTCTCTACAAGATGGTAAATGAGGTTGACGAGTGACTGAGGAAGTGGTCATGCAGACCTCCTTACTTGGAGTAGAGAAAACCGGTTGCCAAGATCCTGTGGGAGGAGGAGAGTAACCTTTGTCCCTGACTGTTGTGGAGCAAGGAGGAAGAATCTCTCTCAGAGCATCATGGTCTAGCTCGAGGGTGGCCAATGGTAAATCCATCAGGAGTGATTGTGCCTATGGTTGGGAGGAAACATGCACCCCTTTCAACAGTCGCTTCACATTTTCCAGTTCTGATAAGTATTTTCATACTCTGTGTAATATATTGGATGCGATGAGTGAATGTCTGTGTTTATGGTTAAGTCTTGTAGTATTTGAATAGTTATTAGAAATGCTCATTTGCTTATGTAAACTTCTATATGTACATGGTCTTTTATTTACCTTAGTTTAGTCGTTAGAGAGTTATGGTATGTGAATCCACGAGAGAGTCGGGGTAGGATTAACTGAAACGTCTAAGTCTTGTCAACCCTTTGAGTTTACGTTAGCGAGAATGTCAAGTTCAACTCTGTGGGAGAATGGTGTTTCCTTTAGACTATCCACCTAGGTGACCGAGGGCTCTGAGGGGCTCATATCCATGGCCTTAATCAAGTCTCAACTATGAGTTGAGTGTAGCCCGAAATCCAAATATGATCCCATATGACCCAGGGTTGGGAACCCCTCACTAAGCCCAAAACAAGTGAAGGTACTTTGGCTTCAGGACTTATGACTCCACAACCCTTGAAAACAGTCGAAGGTAGGAGTCGCGAATTGATGAGGGTCGTAGATCTGGGGATCCAGTGGAGATCTCTCTCAACCGTTAGATTGGACTTAGGAAGGGTAACATTAAGCACTTTAGCGAAGATCCACTTCGGGAGAATAGGAGTGGTCTAGCTCCAAAAATCCCGAAAGTCGGAGTCGCGAAGTTAATCTGGACCATTGATAATAGAGGGACGTGTGTCCACGGATCAACGACTATCTAGAAGTTTAAGTAATTGGCAGTATAGGGACATTTGAGTTTCCCCATAGCTCTGCAATTCGGATTAAATCATGTCCTTGAATGCTAGGTACACCTAGAGATAGATCGGGCAAGGTCCGGAGAGGAAGCTGGAAAATACACATCGAACTCCCGAATGTCGAAATTTCGAAGTGACGTGGACCGTCGATCCTCAGATTCTTCGGGATCCCTCTCAACCATCGATCTAAGGAATCCGTTGAGAACCCCTCTTAACTACCTAACCAACTGGGAACGTGTTGTGGACCGACACGTGGCCCCCACTTGTTTCCTGTCAAAAGTCGCCTGTTGGATGAGAGGCCACGTGGTGAGAGATCCTATAGTCCAGAGACTTGGTACTCTGGAGGAACTTGGCCAAGAGTCTTTAGAGTGTGAAAACCTCCGAAGTCGTGAAAGACGAAATGAATCTCAGTCGTTGGTAGGATGAGGACACATGGCGCCATATTTGAGAGTTTGGAGACTTGGCTCTTCAGGGAATTTGCGACTTGAGGAATTGGTAAGCTCTGAAGCCCAGAGTCATGAAGTAGCGAGAACTGTGGATCTATGGATCTACGTGGACAGATCTCAACCGTGAGATTTGAAAGGAGTTAAAAGTTTGTATGTCTAGTGTTGACGTGGCTCAATGATGTCATCCAGGGTGACATGGACCCACAACTAAGGTGCCACATGTCACCCGGATATGGACATTTCTCAATAGTCCTCTGACCCATAAATGAATTACCAGTCAGGCTGGTAGTTGGAAGGCCATCCTCAAGATTTAATGAGGAGATGGGGTAGGGTACCCATCTGTAAGGTTTCTAGGCCTGGCCACGAATTGGGGATTCAGACCCACGCAAACTTGCTGAGGAAGGAAAGAAAGGAGGTAATTTGGGGGACAAAGACAAATCTACAAGGAAGTAGAGTAGAGAAAAAAATCTCCAGAAGAAAAGAGAGCAGGTTTTTCGACTCTGGAGTTGAGAGAAAAGTTGAGAAACAAGCTTGGTTTGGATGAAAGAAGCCATGGGAAGGGTTTCTCTACAAGATGGTAAATGAGGTTGGCAAGTGACTGAGGAAGTGGTCGTGCATACCTCCTTACTTGGAGTAGAGAAAACCGATTTCCAAGATCCTGTGGGAGGAGGAGAGTAACCTTCATCCCTGACTGTTGTGGAGCAAGGAGGAAGAATCTCTCTTAGAGCATCATGGTCTAGCTCGGGGGTGGCCAACAGTAAATCCGTCAGGAGTGGTTGTGCCTATGGTTGAGAGGAAACAAGCACCCCTTTCAATAGTCGCTTCACATTTTCCAGTTCTGATAAGTATTTTCATAC
The DNA here is from genome assembly GCA_009831015.1 of Picea engelmannii. Lineage (NCBI taxonomy): Eukaryota > Viridiplantae > Streptophyta > Pinopsida > Pinales > Pinaceae > Picea > Picea engelmannii. Next base: position 223,018 of record ML790854.1, read on the forward strand.
TTTGTGTAATATATTGGATGCGATGATTGAATGTCTGTGTTTATGGTTAAGTCTTGTAGTATTTGAACAGTTATTAGAACTACTCATTTGCTTATGTAAACTTATATATTTACATGGTCTTTGATTTACCTCAGTTTAGTTGTTAGAGAGTTATGGTATGTGAATCCGCAGGAGAGTCGGGGTAGGATTAACTGAAACATCTAAGTCATGTCGACCCTTTGGGTTTACCTTAGCGAGAATGTCAAGTTCAATAATGTGGGAGAAGGGCGTTTCCTTCAGACTATCCACCCAGGTGACCGAGGGCTCATATCCATGGCCTTAATCAAGTCTCGACTAAGAGTAGAGTGTATCCCGAAATCCAAATATGATCCCATATGACCCAGGGTTGGGAACCCCTCACTAAGTCTGAAAGGAGCGAAGCTACTTTGGCTTCAAGACTTCGGGATTTATGACTCCACAACCCTTGAAAACAGTGGAAGGTCGGAGTCGCGAATTGATGAGGATCGTAGATCTGGGGATCCAGTGGAGATCTCTCTCAACTGTTAGATTGGACTTAGGAAGGGTAACATTAAGCACTTCGGCGAAGATCCACTTCATGAGAATAGGAGTGGTCTAGCTCGAAAACTCCTGAATGCCAGAGTCGCGAAGTTAATCTGGACCATTGATAATAGAGGGATGTATGTCCACAGATCAACAACTATCTATAAGTTCAGGTATTTGGTGGTATAGGGACGTGCGAGTTTCCCTAGAGCTCTACAATCCGTAGTAAATCATGTCCTTGAAATCTAGGTACACGTGGTGATAGATTGGTCATGGTCTGGAGAGGAAGCTGGAAGATACACGTCGAACTCCCGAATGTCAAAATTCTGAAGTGATGTGGACCATCAATCCTCAGATTCTTTGGGATCCCTCTCAACCATCGATCTAAGGAATCCATTGAGAACCCCTCTTAACTGCCCAACCAACCGAGAACGCGTCGTAGACCGACACGTGGCCCCCACTTGTTTCCTGTAAAAAGTCGCCTATTGGACTAAAGATGTTGGATGAGAGGCCACGTGTCGAGAGATCCTATATTCCAGAGACTTGGTACTTCGGAGGAACTTGGCCAAGAGTCTTTAGAGTGTGAAAACCTCTGAAGTCGCGGACGACGAAATGAATCTCGGTCGTTGGTAGGATGAGAACATGTGGCGCCAGATTAGAGAGTTTGGATACTTGGCTCTTTAGGGAATTTGCAACTTGAGGAATTGGTAAGCTCTGAAGCCTGGAGTTGCGAAGTAGCGGGAACCGTGGATCTATGGATCTACATGGATAGATCTTAACCATGAGATTGTATGTCGGGGGTTGACATGGCTCAATGATGTCATCCAGGGTGACGTGGACCCATAACTAAGGTGCCACATGTCACCCATATATGGATGATTCACAAACCCCTTATGCCTATTACGGTATATCACATGTCACCCCCTAATGAGGACACATGTACCCCTGGCCCTCACCGCGTGTTAGCTTCTGGTTCTTGCTTGCCTGGCCAACGTGGTAGGTGACATGACTGGGAGTCTGGGACTTCGGGAGTTTGAAAGAATTGAGGTGCAATATATTAAAGGGATGTTCAACGTCGATCATCGATTATCAAACGTCGAACATTCAACGACGATCATCGAACGTCCAACAACCGAAAGTTTTAACATTGATCGTCGAGTGTTGAATGCCGAAAAATGGACATTCAATGTAAAACGTCGAATGTTGATCGTCGAATGGCTAAATCCATGTGGCGAGATTTCGGGGCTTCAGGGAGTAAGAAAAAGGGGCGTTCAATGTCGAATGTCGAAGACCCCAACTAATAACGCTCAGATAACTTCGAGAGGTAATAACTTGCAGACAAGAACTCAGATTTTAGTGTGGTGGCGACCGTTAGAAAGATCATGGCGAGCAGTAGCCAATGGAGAGCCCAGAATTAAGATTTGAGATAGTTAGGAAAAACAAAAATTTGATGCCCCATCCCTAGAAAGGGTATTTAGGGGTTGGGTGTGTTACATATGATATATAAAAATAGAAGGTGTTTATGTAATACACACAGCATCAAAAGTGAGTCCCCTCTTATACCATTCGAACCCTCTATCAGACTTACAATAATTTTTTTATAACCTAGATTGCTAGTGACATCACTATAATTCGAATAACAACCTTATCATAGGATCCTTGTGCCCTCAAAGTGGCATGGCAACTGGTGGATAATAGAAAACAACAAAATGCTAAAATTTAGGCTGATGTTGGAACATCTTGAACACCTTCTTTATGGCTGATGAAGTGTCCCTTTGAGTGCTTCTCCCTTTTAGCAAGTGGCCTCCCAACTCGTAAATGACCATCATACAATTGGCTTGCATTGTTCTCTGACACCTGCCAATTGTTCGTCCCTTCAAAACTCCAAAACCTAAGTTCGCAACGCCTGTCTATATAAGCTAGTTCATAGCACCATGCGATGTGAACTTTCCTGTAGCAACTTATTTCATTTGATAACGCCTTAAAGTGTTCAAAAACCTGTCTCTTGTGCCACAGACTATTGTAATAACTTATGATCATGATACGTGACTTAGAAGATAACACCCCAATAGCTAAACATGATTTATCAAGCATGACCATCCTCAAAATTGTAAAATACAAAAAATAGGAAACTTGTCAAAAACTGATATGGGTTAAGGGATTGAACTTCTTCATTTTCCAACTTTGGAGCTCCTCCTGGTAGCAACTTTAGCCAACATATCTAGTTTTCTCTTAGCTAACTCCTCTTTGAAAGGTTGTAGCTCTGCCTTTAGTTCTCTGATTTGTGCCTAGTGAGCTTTGTTCTGTCTGTAGAGGTTTATGAGTTGCCTGTAGAGGGGTAGGAACCTTTTGATAATAAATCTAGCTTTGTCAATAGTTTCATGATACATGTCCATGAGTCCCTTAAGTTTCCTCTTTGTAACCAACTCCTCCTTCTTCATTTCATCAACTTCATCCCTTGCCTCTTTAATTTGTCTTTTGAGCCTCTTAAAAGTAGGATATCTCTCTTCTTGAGGAGTAGTGATGTCAATAATTTCCACAAGATTTTCAACAACTATGGATTTACCTTTCCTCTGGGCTGAAACTCCCACTGCATCATCCTTCACAGATATTTCGTGCTTGGTTGCTGCTCTGGTAAGAGGCCTCCTAGCTTTAACCTTATCAGTTGCACTGGGTGAAGGAAACACCAACTTTCTGCCTCTTAGGCCTGTGGATTTTCTTGAAGTAACCTTTATTAGAGTGGGATCTGGCATGCGTGAAGCTTCCCTCTGTGAAGACTGTGAAGGCCTCCTTCTTCATCTCCCTTTTTGGCTCTATCAGATTTAGCAATTGTAATACTTTTTTTCTTCTTTCTTACCTCTGAATATACAGTCTTCTCATCATCAACATGGCTTTGAAGCTTGGACTGTGGAGTGGGGGAAACATTCAGCTGAAATTGTGAAGAATTGATAAATGTTTCCCAATCTGTGTTTTTCTTTCTCAATTCTTCCATCACTGGCATTTTGATAAAATCTGAGTGGAAAACACTAGTGTCCACTTGCTTGGATTTGGCTTGAACTCTGTCAACCATCTTGCTAATACTTCTAAACAAATAAAAAGGGAGGTTTATAATTTCTTTCCCTCTGAAGTGTAACAACAATTTGATATGGTATTGGTATACCATGTTAAATCTTCCCTCACAGGTGAAATACCTCTAAATCACCTTCAACATTTTATCAAAACCTTCAAGCATATGATTTTTCGGTACCCCTTTGGACAGATTGTCTTCCTGGTATCCTGGTTTGAGAAACTCCTTGGAGAAAGAGGCATTTAGTGTCATAGCCTTAAACCAATTTTCTCTAGTGTTAAGTATCTCTGTTGCAACAGAGATGAACAATTCTGAAACTTCAAATTCCAATATTCCAACCCTAGTTTTGGTCCCATTGAAATTTAGTGCAAATTCCCTAGCGAAATTTGGGTGCCCCCTTTTCATTTTTTGACAAAAGTTGATGCAACCTACCCTTTGGAAAGCCTCTCTGATCAAGGGTTCAGAATAAAAAAAAATATGCATATCATAAGGCTCTATCCTTACTATTTCACCTCCCTTATGAGTCTTCTTTTGTTGTGGGTTGTCCATGATTGCTGATGAGGAATGTTTTTTGTGAGTTGTAATAACATGTAGATGTATGAAAACATGGCTATAAGATACTAGGGTTTTCATAACAAGTTTTTTTTCCATAGGATGACCGAGTACGGGATTTCTATAGAATTCACTTTATGCACATTCAGGATGAGACAGTGCAGTCTTCAAATAGAAGATATTGTTCGACAACACATGTATTCCAATAGAGGATGAACACCTTCAGTAAGCACTCACATAACCAGATCAAATATCAACACACCGATGTTTTCACGTGGTAAAACCCCTACGGGGAAACATCCACGGCCCCAGCCAACACAGCCACTTGGAGCAGTTTATTAATGCAAAGAAAAAGATTAAAGAGAGATTTTACAAGAGAGTTTCTCACAATTGATCATCAACAAATGACCCTCCATGCTCTTTAAATAGAGATCATGGACCAATTGGGTGTTAAGCCACAGATCAATGGCCATTAAGATCGAGGAGAGTATGAACCGTCGGATCACTCTATGTCGGGAACATATCGTGACCGTCGGATTGCCTAACTACAAAGGCATACTAATGCATACTAAAGAAACACACTTTTACCTAACGACATATTAGACCAAGTAGATCTTAAATAACTCCTAAGTGTCTAAATATCCTAACATCCCCCCTTAAGAACAACTTGGGATAGGATTGAAGGATTTACAATAA
>ML790854.1:236117-260413 GCA_009831015.1 Picea engelmannii
ATGTCGGGAACATATCGTGACCGTCAGATTGCCTAACTACAAATGCATACTAATGCATACTAAAGAAACACACTTTTACCTAACGACATATTAGACCAAGTAGATCTTAACTAACTCCTAAGTGTCTAAATATCCTAACAGATATAACGATAGGCAACTGGAATTTACAATAAGAGAAAGACACATATGAATTATCTACTTGAAATAGGGATTTTTTGACAATACTAGTATCCTTTAGCAATATGAAAAATGCATGTAATCTTTAAACTTAATATGATAGTTGATCAACCAAAAATCCAAGCTGAAAAGGGTGTAGAGTCACTCCTTTGAATTTGAGCTTGTCAAGTATGCAGAGGAAGGCTCTCAACAAAAATGGAACAAGAGGGTTCACAACGATGAATTTGCAGAAAAAGGTTCGCAGCGCCAGAACAAAGAGTTCGCATCATTGGGAAATATCATAGGATCAAATGAATTTAGGTAGTGGGAAGGCTAGATGAGGTATTAAAGGTGATGAGGTTTGATAGGTAGCGTTTAGAGCATGAAGGAAATGTATGTGAAAGAAATCCACAACAAAATAACATAGTTTGCAGCACTGAGGGGTGAGACAAGGAAAAACCTCTCCTTCAGCCTTTAGACAAAGTATAAATATTCATCGAGTACCTAATGGACTTGTGTTTGTTGTTGGTGTCGTTAAATTTGAACGGGAATGTATGCAAGTAGCTCAACCTCCAACTCTCCTCTTCAACAAGTTCACAACGCTGAGTTCATAGTGTTTGTCTATAGCACTGGGTTCGCAACGCCTGTCTGTAGCACCAGGTTCGCAACGCCAAGCTCAAATATGATTTGCACACTTGGAGAAAATAGTTAGAATCCTTTATGACATAATCCCTGGACATTTGTTTTAAAATATCAGCTCTGAAAACAATGAGATCTTCTTTGACACGATCCATAAATGCAATGATGGCAATGAATGCATGGTATACCTATGAATGCGTTGCGAACTCTCCTAGTGAGTTGGCAGTGCACAGATCAAAATTGATTTGACAACTAAATAGGTAAAAGGTGACAAAAGGGGAGGGTCTGCGTACAACATGGAGGTGTGACATGTCAGGGTACTGATGGAGAATTTGAAAGATGTGACTCATGAATCTTTATCCAACTTGTTATGGTAGCAAGGCATAACCCAAGGACTCTAGACCAAAGCCAAAACTAACCTTAGTTTATTTAAATCAAGAATTTGAAAAATGACTAGAGCAAAGGGACATAAAAAACCTAAAACTTGATGAAAACCTATGACTAAAAGTCAAAACTAAAATGATTTTTGACCCTTGCAATTCTATGTGATAACAAATTCTTCCTGAAACATGACTTCATTTATGTTTGTCTTTGGCAATAGGTTTTTAACTAGAGATTTTCTAGCATTCCATTAGAGGATAGGCCAGTTTGATTCGATTTGTGTTGTACTTGTTGTTTGGGTTGATTAACGACTTGTGGCCTTATGCCTACCCCTTGACCTGAAGTAGAAGGAGATGACTTTAGGTTCTTCTTTGGCATTGCATGTTTTGGATTTACCTTTCTTTTGAATATTTTCCATTGCTACTCTTTTTCTTAGACCAAACGAGCTACTTGAGGCGCTTTCTTGCAGTTTTTTGCAAAGTGGCCAAATTCATGGAAAAATTTACATTTGAAGGGGAGTTGTTCATAGTCCAAGGGTTGCTCATGTTTCTAGTTGTCCAAATTTAGAAGGACTGCTTCTAGAATCCCCTTCTCCAAGTCAACTTTTACGTAGATCCTAACACAGGAAAACAACCCTTCTTTTGGAATAGTTCTATCTATAAATCTCCCTAGGGTATTCACAATACATCTTAGGGTCTTGTCATTCTAGTAGTGTAGATGAAGGTGAGAAAGATGCACCCAAATTGGAACATCAGATGAAATGTCATTCTCAAGGTTAAAGTTAGGAGTCCACATGTTTATATACATTCCTATAGTCCCCATGAAACAAGGTCCGCTTCTGGATATTAAATCCATATCCTCTTTGGATTGGAAGAGGAAGGCGTAAGAGCCTCAACCACAAAAGAAATACGTCAATTGGCCCTTGATATGTACTTGTTGGTTCTGTTGAATCCAAATAGCCATTGACCTGGGAGATGACCATGCCCTAGTAAATTGACCTATTAACCCTCTTTTTTCCATCACTAGTGTCATTTGTCTTGAGTGAGTTCTTGGATTAGGAATTTTAGGAGTTGTTTTTGGTTGTTTCACAAATCTTCTTGGTTGACCTTTAGATGTTGCAGACGTGACTGCAACCATAACACAAAAGACGGTGGTGTCTGTGTCTAGAGGGGGTTCATCTCCCCACAAAGATGGATCCATCACATTCAAACAAATGTTAGTGGAAGGCTAGGGTTTGCATCCTTTATAGGTGATAAAAAAGTTTCCTATAAGATCATGCTTTATTAAACATAACATCATTTTGTATTTTATAGATGAGGAAAATTTCCCAAATTCAAAATAGTTACCATGTTGCCTGAAACTTGATAACACAATGTAATTTATCCTCTAGAAGGGTAATATTGTGGGGTATATATGGATGTAGTAATAAGTTGGCCATGAAATGTGATGACCCAATTCCATGTGGAATTAACATAATAAAAGTGCCAAAAGAGGTGCTTAAGGGATGCATGTTTACCCCAGTTATGACATTTATGCTAAAACAGACATACATGTGGGTTAAATGATGTTATTAAGAGATAAACCACTCATAATAAGGGATTAGACAAAAAATTGTTTTAGGCTCCACCGATGGCTTGCACTCAATTTCATATGCAAAGATTGCATTAGAACCATGATCAACTTTAACACTCTATCTACATTAACATGAAATCAATGTTTACTACATTAACATGATTTCACATTTTATAGGGGGTTACCCTATGATGTATAGGGAAAAGCATTGCTATTGATTGGGACAAGTGTAGGATTCAAATCTCTCTCCTTTATCTTAAAGTGGCTATGTATTAGGTTAATGTGAAGTTGAGGTTCATAGCTCCTTATGGATCAATCAAAAGAGAAATTATTAATAAATAAAATATTTCACACATCATAACACTCACTCAACATTATCAAAAGGTCCACCCCTGCTAAATATATAACCTAAGTTATTATCATGAAATATAAGTGGTCAATTCACCACTAAACCACGACAAGTCTCAACACCTTATATCTCAAAACCTAAAACACTATGTTTTGTTTGTACAAGATGTTATATATTATAGCCACGACAAGCATGCCCTTCCCAATTATATGAGAGTATTAATAATAACACTTGTAGCATTTTTAATCCATGGATATGGATCCTTAACCACGGCAAAGTACCCACACCATTGTTACCTATTTTGTTTTTCTTGTTAATGGAGATGTAATGATGCAACAACATTGAGCGAGATTAAAACTCATAACCTGTCACCTATAAATATAGACCCTTAACCAAAACAACAAATCCAGGTGTCTGTCAAGGTACCTATGCCACTGGAATGTATTATGATTTTATTTTTAATGAAACGTGGCGATACAACAACATCGCGTGAGAATGAAAGTCATAACCTTTTCCCCGTGGATATGGATCCTTACTCAAAACATCAAACTAGGTGTTAATGCGGGCAAATGCCCTTCGTAACCTATATAGGTTCACATGAGGAAAGGGCCGAATTAAACCTTTTTCATTTGGAATATCAAACCCTCTAGACTATGGCTTAGTTGCCATTGTTGGTTTTATGATTTTAAATTATAAATGGAGAATGTCGTCTTATTTTAATTTCTCCTAGCTAGGAATTAAGAACATTATCATATATAAAACCGACATAAATAAAATAAAATATTAACGTAAATCAGTTTATTGTATTATTAATTGTGGAAAATTTCGAATAACAAACAATAAACCACTTGGTAAACCTATAATTAAACTAAAAGCCACAATTCTACATTCATATGTCAACACCATTTATAAGAAAAAGTAAGAGTAGAGAGAATAAACATGAGAAGAAATTTATTGTTGTAATATCTAGTGTTACAATGATTCTAGAAAAATGTGAATAATAGATAATAGTCCAAATTCATACATACACCATAATCCTTCTACAAAAAGTATGGCCAATGAGCTTCTCAATTAACAACGAATTCAGATTACCATGCCAAGCAAAACACCCTTTGTAAGGGTGAAAAGGTTTCTTTTATAAAAAAAATAATGACTCTTGGCCTTTCTATCATCCTTTGCAAACTGTCTTCATCCTGAATAGGATGATAAGAATATATTTTCAATGAAATTATTCAAAATTACAATTTTCTCCATCCATGAGCACTTGCAACCAAAAGTTTGTCTTTTAGTGCTTACAAGCCTAACAAGACTTTGGACATTATTTTGCCTTGTATATTACATTTTGGTGACTTGCACATTATAAGCATTCTCTTGTGTGTTGGATAAATAGATGCAATATATCACATCTCATTTCTAAACATTTGAAACAGATCTCCTCATTGAGGTGAATGTTGCAATCCCACATAACTAGAGGTATTTGTGTAAATTAGCCTCATGGGCTCTTTAAGTTTAGACTCCATAGAGGTGCTTTCTACTTTGGATTTATTATACTTTTGTTTTGACATTTAAGGAGTCATGTAGAAGGTTTTGTAATATGTCATCCATTTTGACAACAAAGCACATTAGTAAGTTAGAAAAACCAACAATATGTATCAAAAGAGATGAGTCAATTAAGTATGATAGGATTTTAACCCTTTGGGTAAAGGATTTTGCATTGGGGATTTATGGCTTGGCCTAAGCTTATAACGAACACAATGAAAGCTTCAAACATGGGCACACCCTAATTTTCACTACATTTTCTTTTGAAGGTTGAACATATTTGAAGCTTAATTTCATTAAAGTTACACCCAAAATTTTGAAAAATCATTAGAATGAGGATGTAAAGCTATCAAGGTAATTTTAAACTTGTCATTCAATTCTTCAAATCAACCTAATGGCTTGCCATTGGGGCCTTTTCGAACATGTAAAATGATCCTTTTAGAGAGAGGCCCGATGACAAATCCATCATGCAGGTTTTAAAGATGACATCTAGGGAATATTAAAGATGCTACCATTCAAATGTTTAGATTTGTCCCAATGAACTATTGGGGGTTTTTGGAAAAATACTTGTGAGAGTAGCCTAATAGATCATCGGGCACATTCAAAATAAGATCTTTGAAGCACACCTAATGAACCATTGGGCACTTCTAAAAGATAGGGGTGTCAGTGAATGTTTAGAAGATGCCCAATGAATTGTTGGGCATTTTCAAAAGACATAAATTTCATAAATGTTTGATGAATTGTCAGGCACTTTCATGAACTTAAAAAATGGGACAGAAAACATTGGGCAATCATGAAATATGTGCTCATTCGAAAGATGGATATGGGTCGATGATTCCATTGGACCCATTTCAAAGATGAAAATAAAAGGGGGTTGATCCAGATTATTTTTAGAACAAAATGAAAGCAGAGATATTACAATGAAATACTCATAAAAATTGTCAGAAACAGAGAGATACAACAATACATGATTTCTATTAATGAAAGAAATGTACAGAGATTGTAAAAATACATACATAGACTTTAAAAATACAAAGTGCAAGACTCGCTAGAATGGTGGTAGCTTTAGCTCTGAGAAGAGATGTGATGACTACGCTCATTCGCGAGAAGATGATTACAATGAGGCTATGAAGGCTTTTTTTTATGATAAACATGAATGCCAAAATCCTAGACATCCAAAAATCTAACCCTAGGAGATGAAGCTCCAAAAGTCATGTGGGCCCCGTTGGGGTAAGTTAGTACATTAACTTCTCGAGGTCGTAACTTTTGCATACGATCTCTGTTTTAGGTGTGTGATAGCCTGTTGGAAAGATATTTTAGTGAACTACACATTATGCTATCAAACTCTGACTTCGTCTATAGTTTGACTATGTAAAGCCAAGAAAACACTATTTAGATCCCCAAAATGGCCCTGGAAGTACAAAAATATGTACTGACATGAAAACTTCCAAAATAAGCCAGTTGGAATAGTGGGTGGCCACCAATATCCACTTGGATGCTGTGTAGGGTTTCAAGACATCCCCGTAAGTGTAGAACCCACAATTACAAAGAAATGTCCCCATTACAGAGAAACATGTTGAACTGAAAACTATCCAGATGAGCCAGTTGGAAGTTGGAATAGGTGGGTGGCCACCGATATCCACCTGGATCAATCCTCCCCCCCAGGAAGCAATGGTCTCCATTCCGTTGAGTGCCTGGGGAAGAGGGGAAAGTGTTTTCTGAATCTGAATCTTGGTGAGTTGCGTGCCTTGTTGGAGAAGTTGCGCTGCTTGGTCTGTGGAAGGCTGTCACAAACCTGTTGTTGGCGGGGTTGAATCTGTTCCACCAACCTGTTGTCTCTAGGCTTGACGGGGCATTGTGTAGGCACCATCATAGGTGAAGAAACAATTTATACAATCTGCTTCTACTGTATAGAAGGTGTTGAGGCTGCAGTGGTTGCAAGGGCCTGTTGTGCATCCTTTGAACAGACTGTGAAGAGGATGAATTTTGCAGTATGAGAGATTACCTTGTAGCACTATTTTGGTGGAACAATAGTCAGAACTACCTCTTGTATCTTGTAGCGCTGACCCCCTAGAGTAATAATGACACTACGAGGTCGAGACTCATAAACAACATGATGTTTCCACATATATGGTTGGCCCAAAAAAACATCACAAACATCAAGAGGGGCAACATCACACACTACCTCATCCTTGAAGGGTTGGATTCCATAGGATAGATGACATTGCTGGTTGACACAAAGATCTCATCTCTGGTGAAGCCACCCGATGTTGTATGGCTGCGGGTGTGGTGTTGTCGAAAACCCCAACTGTTTGACAAGCTCAACTTAGATGAGGTTCTTTTGACTGTCATTATCAACAATGAAATGCAATGGGGTCTGTGTCGATAATCTGTTTGTTTTCAATATTTTCTAGATCAGATTTTGAATCAGGGTTCGTCTCCTTGCCTCTGACCTCAACCACCAATGATTGTTTCGAGTGACATTCATCGGTGTTGTGCCAATGGATTTTGTGGAAGTCACACCACTTACCAATGCCATTCTTCGTCTTTCCCTTACCCTTCTTGTCTTGTCTCTTGTACTGGTTGTCTGAAGGTTGTTGGTTATGGTTGTATTTACCATGCTTTGGTTGTTGTGGATTTGTAGACCCGAACTCCCATTTGTTCTGGTGCCTAAATTTCTGCTCGATTTTGATAGCATATCAATAGGCAGCTCCCAATGATGAGATGTTTAGGAAATCCATTTCGGTTTGGATGCACCTATGCAAAGCCCCACAGTATTTCACAACCAGATGTCGCTCGGACTCTTTGACACCCAACTTGGTGCCCAAGGTATGGAAATTATTTGTGAACTCCGACACTGTTTGGCTCTTCTCTTGCCATAGTGTGGTCCATCTCATGTATTGGTCTTCATAGAAGTGGGCTTGGCCCCATATATTCCAAATTCCTCTGTGGAAGTTTGCTCCCAATAAGTTTCCCACCAATGTTTGACATGGGGGAGAGCCTTGAGGAGTGCGAAGGTGATATTTTCCCTGTAGGAAAAATTATGAACAAAGAAATAACCTTCTAGCAGATTCAACCATTTTTCTAAGGCATCTGCATCTATCTGACCTTCAAATAATGGAATATCAAAATTAACTTGTACCTTGAAGGGAGAGGTTCCTCCAAAGTGGTTGCTTGATGAAGATGTGTTTGTTGCTATCGACAGGCATTGAAGGATGTGGGAAAATTTCTCCATCATTTCGTCCCTTTGTCGCGCGAGAGCTTTCTCAAGAAACAGGTTAATAGAATCTTTTGCTTCATTGTTTTTTTTTTTTTTTTCTGCCGCCATAGAGGGTTTCTTGGGCGTGCGAGAGCGATTGTTTTCAAGAGAGACAAGCTCGAGACCCAACTTGCTATACTCGAGCATTGTCGGGGGCATGCACTGAAAAACGATCAAGAGCAGCCTGCTTTGATACCACTGATCCAAATTATTTTCAGAACAAAATGAAAGCAAAGATATGACAATGAAATACTCATAAAAATTGCCAGAAACAGAGAGATACAACAATACATGATATCTATTAATGAAATAAATGTACATAGATTGCAAAACTACATAGTGCAAGAATCGCTAGAATGGTGGCAACTTTATCTTTGAGAAGAGATGTGATGGCTACACTCATTCACAACAAGATGAATACAATGAGACTTTGAAGGCCTTTTTATGATAAACATGAATGCCAAAACCCTAGACATCCAAAAACCTAACCCTAGGAGATGAAGCGCCAAAAGTCATGTGGGCCCCATTGGGGTAAGTTAGTACATTAACTTCCCAGGGTCGTAACTATGCATTATGCTGTCAAACTTTGACTCTGTCTATAGTTTGAATGTGACAAGCCAATAAAACACTGTTTAGAGCCCCTAAATGACCCTGGAAGTACATAAAGATGCACTGACACAAAAACTTCCAAAATAAGCCAGTTGAAATAGGTGGGCGGCCACCAATATCCACCTGGATGCTGTGTAGGGCTTCAAGACATCCCCGTAAGTGCAAAACCCACAATTACAAATAAATGTCCCCATTACAGAGAAACGTGTTGAACTGGAGACTGCCCATATGAGCTAGTTGGAAGTTGGAACAGGTGGGTGGCCACCGATATCCACTTGGATCATGGGTCTTGATGAACTATCGGGTGGATTCATAAGATCAAAGTGTTTGAATGTTTAAAAGAAACTTAATACACTATCAGAGGCATTCGAAAGAACATCTTCAAAAAGCTCCATATAGACTATCAGGGACATTCAAAATATGCAACTTCGAAGGAATCTTGATAAACCATTTGGGACATTTGAAAGAACTCCAAAAAACTCCTAATGATCTATTGGGGATATTTGAAAGATGATGTTTGAAAAGGGCTCGACATGCCATTGAGAATTTTTGAAAACCACCGAGAAACAAAAAGGAGCTCGATTACAAGTTAAATAGGAGCTTTTGAAAGATACAAATTTTCAAATGTAGAAGTTTGTCGACGAGTGGTGAGTAACCAAAATTCTTCGAATGCAAAGGTTGGAATTCCACACTAGAATTCATTCGAAAAATTTGAGCCTAAAATCAAAGATGAAAAATATCACTAAAAGCCAATTCCAACAAAGATCTCTTTACTTGAAGAAAAACCCCAAAAGGAAGATGTAAGGGTCACTAAGGTCCATGCGAAGGATAAAGCAAGTCAGTACTCATAAACGCTAGAAAATCTTGAAGCCCACTAGCATTCAAAATTCATTAATGAAGCATCATCAAAAAGTGTAAAGCAAGAAGCAAACATTGAAAATAAAAAAGAAGGGGGGTCCCTAAGTCTAAGGACTGGGTACTAGTTGAGGCACATTAGGATGTCTAGGAAACTACCCACATCATTGGTATTTTTTTTCTTCATGTAACCAAGCGCCCCACCCTCCAACTTGTAGGTAAGGGAGGGGGCTTGGTGTAATAGCTGAAATGGTTGGGAGGTAGGTTTTGCACTCTCTCCACCTAGGTTCAAGTCTCGTCGAGACCATTTGACCTGTTGTGATGAAGCTAAAATGGTAGGTGTCCCCCATAAGTGGTAACCCTCATGGGTATGTCTCTAGACATCTTGGCCCTTCCTAAGTCATAAGTTTTCTACTAGTGTTAACTTATAAATTGTTGGTACTAACCTAGGATTTATAATGACTATTCAATACAACACTCCACAAATTTTTTTGATTAAAATATATTTTTAATACTCACAAATCACAACCTTCAACAACAACAACAAGTGGGTAAAGAATAAAATATATCACAAGTAAGATTTAAGATTTAAACTCAAGTGATGAATATAACATTATCTTATCCTTTACTTAAACTATAACCGATTGACTTTAACATCGACATCAACACCATCCATACTTAATTTTCTTGTTAATAAAAAATATAACCAAAATACAACAATTCTCGATAAAGAAATCCTTTCCAACTAAAAAGCTGGCAAATATATCTTTAGGCCAAATTTAGAAACGACCTTCTTGCATAATTAAAGCAACCCACAATGAAATTTGAACCTGACTAGG
Organism: Picea engelmannii; assembly: GCA_009831015.1. Taxonomy (NCBI): domain Eukaryota; kingdom Viridiplantae; phylum Streptophyta; class Pinopsida; order Pinales; family Pinaceae; genus Picea; species Picea engelmannii. The sequence continues at coordinate 246,316 of ML790854.1, forward strand.
ATATGAGGATAAGAGACACGACACGTCCTCTTTCCTTAGGAGAGGAGCCAATTAAGAAACGTTTTGAATTTGACCCGTCTCATTCAAAGAATTTAATTGTATTATTTAAAGGATCTTCCATATGGGGGATCAACGATCATTTTCCACCATTACTATCCATCGCACACGTCATATTTCAACCCTACACGACATCAAACTCGATACACAACCCAAGGACAGAATCATAGAATCAATAATGCCATCCTATGTACGGCAAGGTAAGCAAACCATATGCTAATTGGTTCAAGCGGATTATTATAAGTTGCTTACCGGTCTGAACAACATTCTTCTTGATCGTCTCATAAATCCATACACATACATATAAAATCATATAAGGTGGCCTCCCAATGCCGTAAAGTGGAGGCTGCATCACTACCATTATAAAGTTGGTTACCTGTATCCGTCCTTCATAAATTCCTGCACTTCAGAAAATATCACCGTTGCCCAAATTTTTAGCTCCTCGAACTGTGGAAGCCATTGGTGCGTTTGAGGTATGATGGAACAATATACATATACATTCTATCGTGTGTATTTTTAGTAAGGAACCATATTCACAGGCTGTTGGATTTAGAGTTTCGGTGTATTTGCTCATAATAACTTCATAGTGTTTTGAATATATGAATGAATGAATGTTTGTGGTGAAATTGGGTACTGCAGCAATGGCGTCCATGGGAAAAATGGCGATGAGGTTTCTGCATAAGCGTAGTTTGGCAACTTTACCATCACAATTGATAGAGAAGGGCCAAAACCGTGTTGTGGAAGCTTCCCTTACCCTGATCCGGGAGAGAGCAAAACTCAAGGTACAACCTATGCTATAATCTTATTGCTTTTTTTAAAAATGCTTCTTTTAACTATTAATAGTTTAGTTTTTCTGGAAAAGAAAAGGGTTCTGGAGGGCAGTCTCTTCTAGCACTCCACACCTTAAGCACCATGCAGACTCTCAGTGATTGCCTGGCCAGAACTGACTTGAACCATCGGAATCGGAACCATGAACGGGTAGTTGTTGGACATTATAACAGTATTAAATTTTGAAGTCATGGACTTTTCAGGCCAGGTAGTACTATGTTAATTTTGGTTTGGATTTAGTAGTTATAGCAGTTTTAAGTTAGATTCTAAAGCTCGTAGTGTTATAGGGAAAACCTTAAGCATCATGCAGACTCCTAATGATTGCATGCCCAGGATTGGGCGGAACCATCATAACAAGAACCATGAAGGGGAACGCGACAAACCTTAAGCACCATACAGATTCTTAATGATGATATGCCCAGAATTAGGCGGAACCATCAGAACCAGAATCATGAATTGGAACCTACGTAGTTGTTCATGGTTCCAACCTGCCCTGTTCATGGTTTCGATTTCTATGGTTGCAACTAGTCTGGGCAGGCAATCAAGAAGAGTTTGCATGGTGCTTAAGGATTCCCCTCTAGCACTACTAGCTTCAGAACCTCACTTAACACGGTTATACTACCAAATCCAGACCAAAATTAACATAATACTATCTGGCCTGAGCAGAAAAGTCCATGCCTTCAAAAGTGTATGCTGCCATAATGACTAACACAAACACCAGAGAAAGTAACCACAAGATCATAAAAACAGGATATTATGCAGCTTCTACGACCACTAAGGGTCGTCCTTGTCATTATTGTACGGCCTTCCCCATCCCTCCGCAACCTGGGCTTTTGAGCATCAACGTCCCATCTATGATTCTTTCGTTGAGGTGGTTTTTCAACTTCTGAGATTACCAGGCCCGGAGTAGGAATCTTGTCATTCAGAGCCTGGCTTGGAAGGCTGTGAGGCCAACTGGGGCCACTGGGTCCACTCTAGGTGCTCCCTCGTGTCCTAGCTAGTTCTGTGTTTGGCCGGTCTTTACTCTGCTGGGACTGCTGAGATCTGGCTGTGGGAGCCAGTGAAGTTGCAGGAGGCTCTTATGGGGCTCCACCTCAATAATCCAGAAGCTGGTGGAGGTGGGGAATGTTTTGCTCGACTTTTTGGACCTGCACAGTGATCTGCAAAGAAGGATTGACACAGATAGCCACCCTATCAACCCAAGAAAAAAATCTACATGCCTGGACTTCTTTAAAAATTATATTGTTTCCCTTTTCCCAGACGAGATACATGGTTTCCATTTTGACAAGCTGCCACCCAGACTGTCTGCCATGCATTTGTTTTAAAAAAGTTGTTAATATTCAATTATCTTAAGATTTTTTTTTGTTTTCTGAGAATGCTTCATATATTACCTCAAAGAACAACTAAGTACAACAGAATTCAAGATAGTTACATCATGCAGACAACATGGGAACCAGCCTAATTTTTTTTTGTTTTCTGAGAATGCTTCATATATTACCTCAAAGAACAACTAAGTACAACAGAATTCAAGATAGTTACATCATGCAGACAACATGGGAACCAGCCTACCAGGACAGTTCCAGTCCATGAAAGCTAAAATGGCCATCATATGAGCCTTGGGCCCATGTGGAGGGACCCAACATCATGGCAGAAAGCTTGTTGGTGAGCTCGCAGAAGTAGAGCCAAGTAACTTTACAATGGTGTTTCCAAAAAAATCTAATTGCAACCAAACGAACTGAAAGCGAAAGTAATTTGTAGCTGTCTCTGACCATCCAAGTGTCCCCCAGGAGGGGCCCTTTCCAAGAGAGCTGAGCTACAAACATGGACTGATTCAGTGTGAAACCATGACCAAAAAACTCGCAGACTTACTCTGATTGTCCACATGGCCAACTATTCTGATTGTTCTGACAGAGTTGACACACACAATCCTTATAAAGATCATTTGTGAATAATGTAAAATAGGTGCATTTTTTGGTCCACAATAAATCATATTTGTCAGTATGGATGTCAAAAACAACTGTCTAAGCATCCAAATATTGTTCTTCATAAATAAAAAATAAGTGTAATGTGTAACTGAAGATGATACAATTGAGTGTTAAGGACACATTTACAAGGTATACACCTGTTAATATGTATTAGCAGTAACCAACAATATATGAAAAAGAAGTGTAATGTGTAACAGAAGATGATACAAACTTCAAAGTCCGAGTGTTAAGGACATTCACAAAGTATACACCTGTTAGGACGTATTAGCAGTAACCAACACTAACTAGGACAGATTTATATTTAGGTTATGGTTAACTGCTAAATTTCAGCATGGTGTCTGTGTTGTTTAATTCACTGGTAGATACTATAAAGAAGATTTAGGGTTGTGTTTAATTCACTAGTAGGTACTATAAAGAAGATTCAGGGTTATATTTAATTCACTATTAGATACCCTAAAGAAGATTTAATGTTACTTCACACATAGATTAAATAGATTTAGGACCGAGTTAGTTGAATTTCTCTTTTGGAAAGCATTGTCTTAAAGAGATCTGAGGGTTGAAGTCAGCCAAATTTAACATAAAATCACCATGTTTGGCAACTGCTTAAAATGGTTTATGATTTGCTTTACATTTTTTATTTGCTTTACCATACTGTAAAATGTTGTTTAGTGAAATTACTCCAACTTATCATAGAGATCAAGTCCTTAGGCTGTTTGTTCAACAGGTGGTCAATTAACTCGTAAAACAATACCAGCCATGTAAAAGAATTTTGATTTAGAAAGTTTGGATGGTTGTTTGTTTCAGGCAGAATTGGTGCAGGCATTGGGAGGTTCAATAGCAACAACTTGCCTGCTAGGAGTTCCTTTGGGGCACAATTCATCTTTTCTTCAAGGCCCTGCCTTTGCTCCTCCTCGCATTCGAGAAGCTATTTGGTGTGGTAGTACAAACTCTGCAACCGAGAAAGGTACATGGTAGTCATTAAGTTGGTGGATGAACTTTTGCAGGCATGTTTAAAATTTCCATCTCTGAACCTAGGAGAGTTTCTTTCTGGCTTTTTTATTATTTTGTTGATGTGCTTGGATCTTCACCTTTTAAAAGCATTATAATTTAATTATTTAATAGTATTTTTTTTGAGATGGTTAAGCAATGACATACTTTCCAGAAATATCGATTAAAAAGTGTTGCTAATGTAAATTTAACTAGGAAGAGAGTGATTCTCGCTCTATCAATAACTAGCAGATATTATTTTGTTGATGTGTTTGGATCTTCACCTTTTAAAATCATTATATTTTGATTATTTAATAGTAGTTTTTTTTTTAGATGGTTAAGCAATGACATGCTTTCCAGAAATATGGATTAAAAAATGTTGCTTAAGGAGTGTAAATTTAACTAGGAAGAGAGTGATTCTTGATCTATCGATAACTAGCATATACTATCTTGCAATGTCCAGTCTACTTCAGAAGAACCAAAGAACACTCGGAAATCTTATAAAAAAATACTAGGAAATACAAATATTAGATGATCAATTCTATAGCTAACAATTATTGTCTTGCAATGTCTAGTTTACTACAAAAGAACCAAAGAACACTTTCATATCAGAAAAATACCAGAAAATTCAACATTAGATCATATAATCTATAGACTGTAACTAATGCCTGTAAAGACACTTGTATTCAAGGTCTAATAGAACATTTGGCAGGAACCTTGAGGGGACAATAAATCTATTCATCCATTCTATATGCATTCTTTAAGATTAACTGGTTTGATACCTGATATCACCCACAGACACTGCAAGCAAAACTGAGCATGTTGGAATCAGAAATCATAGGACACGAACTCATCCTGGAGTATACAACCATATAGAAGCCAAATACGTAGGCCCTTATACATAGAGTCTGAAATCCATTTATTAATTTGAGTTATAATCAGAATTGATGTAATCGGTTTAAAGGACACGAGTTCTTAACTTCTTGGTGATGTTTCTTTAATTCTCTAAAATACTACAGAAGATTGGTCAAAGTCATTCTAGTGCTTCAATTTGGATTAAGTTCAGTGGGCTGGTAAGATTGCTTTTCTGATCATGACAGCTCTGACACATCGAACTCTTATCAAATTCATTATGTTCTATGCTATCTATCGCAATGTTGCTCTATGTTTAGATTCAGTTATTCTATTGCAATGTTGCTTTATGTTTAGATTCAGTATCATGAGAACCTAAATTAGGAAGGTAAGCACTTTCACCAACTTTTTAAGTTTTTATATAAATTTTGTTGTTAATGTTTGGTGCGTGGATAAACTTAAGAACATTGCCAAGGTATAGAAGCCGTGTAGCTACTGAGAGCAGTGTTTAGAAAAGTGATCAAGGTCCTAGAACCTTAAAACCATGCTTGAGAGAAAGTTATCCACATGAAATGAATTCCACTAAATAGAAAACAACACAGATACTGAGTTTCACTAAAAGAATGAAAATTGACAAGATCTTAAAGTCATGCTTGAAGGAAAATTATACACAATAAAGAACTACATTGAACATAGTTGTGAAGGTCGCAGGAGAATCTCTTGAGCATAATGCAAACCTGCAGTTACTATGCAAGTCCAATCTTAAAGAGTGCGGTAAAAGCTCCCCAATTCCACTAGACATTACTACCTGTATGCAAATTGACAAAAAAATTTGAAATTTGGTCACTGAATCCTCTTAACACACTTAAAATCATTAAACAATTATTGGATCAAACTTCTTGTTGTAGGAGCCTTTTTAATATGTTCATTATTATTTTTTGAAAAATGCCACTTATACCAACAACAAATATGGTACAACAAAAATAGAAAGATACAAACAAGCACAATTACCTAAAGGCTAAAAGAAAAAGGATCGTGCCTCAATAGAAACAACCATGTGCATCTCTTAGAAGGAGAGCAGTAAGCACTTTTAACTCTGAAATGCAAGGATAGATCTTTCAACAACAGATTTAAGGTTCCTTTCTAATATTATCATTACTTCATTGTAATCATTCAACATGTTTGTTATTTAGGTAAGTAATTGACTTGTATCTTCTTGTAACTTGTTATTTGTAATCTTATGCATTATGTTTCTAATGTCGTGTTGGATTTGTTAATTTTCAAGCATAAACAGATACATAAGATAACAATAGTGTTCTTTTAAGTTTTAACCTTTAAATGATAAACTGAAGCACAAGAATCATAGGAAGAACAATCATTCACAGAGACACAAGTATTTACCCTGGGAAACCCTCAAGGGGAAGAAAACCCAGCAAACTTCTTCTTGTGATATATTGATCAGTCAAACAAGTACAATGAACTTAGAAGACTCTTCTGTGTCTTCAATATATCTGAGCCTCTATCACAAATCTGCCCTCAAACCTGTAGCTTTTACTGTAGCTAATGCTGACTCAAATCTGCCCTTTAATGGCTGACTCTGAACTGCTCTTAAGTCTGCCTCTGGATTGAAAGATGCTTCCCAGAACAGAGTGTTTCAGCCCTCAGAAAAGGCCCTTTAGTTGCTTCCCAGAACAGCCTTTAGTTGCTGTCAGAATACCTTCAGAACAGAGTACATTTGCTGCTACAGGACAGTCCTAGCAGCTGTCTCAGAATAGTGAATATTGCTGCTACAGAAGAGTTTATCAGCAGCTACAGAATAGAGTAATCAGATGCTACAGAACTGCCTCAGAATAATATTAGCTTGTTGCTGCTAGTTTCCGCCCACAACAGTGTTACCAGCCTTCAGAAATGAACCTCCTAGCTGCTGCCCAGAATAAGCCTAGGCTTCTCCCTCAGAATAGATTAGCTGCTGCTCAGGAGTATGAGAACTGAAGTAAAACTCATGTCAAGTGAGGGGTGCCTCCCTCTCTTTATATAGGTTAGAGTTTAGGTTAGGTAACTTAGGTTAGGGCTGCCCCCTAGGCTAGGATAGGATAGGTCTTAGGTTAGGTCAGCTAGGTTAGGGCCGACCTAGGCTGACTTAGGAAGGTGGCAGCTTCAGGAGGGCGGTTAGGAAGAGGGCAGCTTGGAGGGCTGCTTGGAAAAAGAATATCCTCTGCAGCTACTCAAATTTTAACAGGATGTAGCATATCCAATGTAGTGCTGGATTTAGCATATCTATTTGTTGCATGTATTTCTTGTGTTTCTATGTACTAGTGAGTTAGCTCCTTCTCCGCTTTTAGTAGAGTAGTGATAGCAATTGCTTTTACACTCTTGTTGAATTTAATGCAGCTGCAAGAGCCATTCTCCCTGGAGGAATGGCTTAAGACCCTAGTTGTGGATTAGGGCCCCTAGTACACTCTTGGGGTTCTTGGTCTGGGACCAAGTAGTTAGTGCCATGGCAAAAGACCCTTGTAAGGGCCCCCAGTAGACAACTGGGGTTCTTGGTCTGGGACCAAGCAGTTAAAGACCCTTGAGAGGGCCCCCAGTAGACAATTGGGGTTCTTGGTCTGGGACCAAGCAGTTAAAGACCCTTGAGAGGGCCCCCAGTAGATGACTGGGGTTCTTGGTCTGGGACCAAGCATTTTAAGTCCCTAGATATGTCTAGAGCCCCTGGATATGTTCCAGGGTACCCATGTCTAAGGCATGGGTTGATCCTTGGTCTTGTACCTTGGTGGATAAGACCCCAGATATGTTCTGGGGCAACCTGGTCCTTGATCAGGTAGTTGTTGGTGTATGATCCTCTTCTTCTCTTCAAGGATGATCCACAGGACCTAGGAGATATTTTGAAGGCGGGCATGACCACATGAGGGATGTATCCCATATGTAGTGATGATAAAGTTAATTGGTCACCTTGAGAATTATATAGACATGTGTTGCCACTAAATAAACCTTTCCTAAAACCCCCACCCTTGGTTTTTGGGCTTGAGTTTGATTAGGGTTTGTTTTAGGGCTTAATATGAAAAATATTAATTAATGTTTAATTATAACATATTAAATTAATATTTATATTAATTAAATATGTTATTTTTAATTATATTTTTTATTAGCCTAGCCCTAGCCTAAAAGTATAAATATGAACCCTCTCCCTTCACTATTCACTTCACTTATTCTCTTCTCTCCCAAGGGTGGTGGATTGTTCTGAGTTCTTTTCTCCTTGAGCTGTGGCCTCCTTCAACAGTTCAGAACAGCCTTTATTGTTGACAGGTCCATGTGTCTTGCTGTGTTGAAGGTTCTTCCTTGCTGCTGCCAGGTATGTGTTAAGGGTTGCTAAGCTGAGGGTTACTTGATTGCTGTTGCAATGTTTTGAAGCTGCTGCCCTAATCTCTGTTCCTTGCTGCTGAAATCCAGCCCTCTTCTAAAGCTAGCGGAACCCTCCTTGAGCCTGTCGTCCCCTCTTTCTTGAGCAGATCTGGATCCTTGAAGGCTGCGACACCCTTGCTAGGTTGTTGGACCTTCTTTATAGGCAGCCGTCCCTTTTCTCCTGGCAGTTTATTCTACTGTGTGAGGGTTTTGTTTCTAGATTCCACTGTGTGAGGGTTTTGCTTCCAGAATTTGTTGTGTGGGGTTTTTTATTGTGGTTTGTGAGAGGTTTTCCTTTGGTGGCTTGACTGTCCTATTTTCTCCTGATTGAGATCTAACCCTTGAGGTAGATCCATGATCTATAGACTAATCTGAGCACATATACAGTGGCCTATCATCTCTCAAGTGAGTCATGCTCTTCTTTATGACACAAAGGTAAGTTACTACTTCAGTTTATTTCATTGCCTATACTTAGATCTGTAGTTTATGTTCTGATCTATCATTTAGCATGCTAAGACATATTTCTATGGTTTCTTTGTTTTATTTGCTGAGAAATAAACCTACTGTTCAGATCTAAACATACACAGTCCAGATTTATTTGTTTTGCTAACTCAGAAAGACAATACAGTTCAGATCTATTTGTTTTGCAAACTCAGAAATGCAAACTGAGTAGTGTCTGACTGAGGGGTGGGGCGGGGCACCCAACGTGTAAGATCAAAGACCCATTATCTCCCTAAAAAATAAGGCTTAGAACCATTGATCAGGGTACTGGAAAAAGGTGGAGAGGGAGCTTTTGGACTCCTTGAAGAGGCAATAGAACCATCCTCAAATTTCATAATAGATAGGACACCGAAAAAAAAGGTGCTTCTCCATCCCAATCTCTTTCATAAGAAATAATTGGCAAATCTTGTCTTCCTGTTGCATTTGATGCTTGGCCTCTACCTCTAGCCTATGAGAACCTACACAAAATTGGCCTAGAGGGATCCTAAGAATGTGCACCCAATGTTGAAGCATGCAAGGGGGTTGAAAAATGAGGTTGTCTCACCGTTCCAGGAAGTGCTTTGCATAGAAGGACATCTTGGGCTTCAACCCACTAAGTAGGTTATTCCAAGTGACCTAAATAGACTACCTATAGATGTCGTCTTTGATAATCTTGTTCATCTGTTGTTTATTTGGAAAGGGATGTCTATGGGTGCCCAAAGAATACCTAAAAGGAGGGAGGCAGTCCATCGAGATGATAGTTAATCAGAGAAGACCTAAAACCTCTCAAAACTAGCAATTGTGAACCCAATCAATGGCTTTGTTCGAGGCTATGTCCTCAGAGGAGCAGTGAGTGAGGTACATATAACAATCCCTACTGATTGTCAAGTAAGCAAAACATTGCACATGATGTAAAAGCGAGATTAATCTAAAAATGGTCTCGTGTTGGAAGGGATGGGTCACAAACTCTGCCTGAACAGTGGCATTGGGAATGTTTGCTTTCTCTTGATGATACGCCGAAGCATGAGGGTTTGTACACTCCCTATCTTGGTCCAACCTGACTCAATCTAGGCCCCCACACCTTGAAATGTGGGTCAAATGATAGAGTCCATGAAGTCCATCTTGGATGAGATGTTTTGAAAGTGGTTTTGGAAGCACTATCACTCAAGAAGAGTAAGGGATCCATGCCCCTTATTGGTTAGGAGATAGAGTGCTTGCCTCAACTCAAAGCTAGGCCCTGGAAATTGGACTCCCAAGTACATGTAAGTTGTGGTAATATCAACCTCCTCCCCCCTGAAAAAATAAATGGATGTCTATGAGGACCTTCTTCAAGCCGTTAAAGATTATCACCTTGGTTTTACCTAGTTTGGTCGTTAATTGTTGAAGATCACAAAATTGTGATAGGGCATGACGCTATCTTTGCAAACCCTTTAGGGTGGAGGGAAATAGGATCGCATCATCTATGGAAAGAAGGATGGAGATCAAGACCTAATGAAGAAGAAACCCATCCTTGGGATAACATGCTCCTGTAGGAAGGACTCTAGCTCATCAATATAAATCCTAAACAAAGTGGGGGGGAGAGGACACCCTTGCTTCATCTCAATGGTGCTTTGAATAAAATCTGATAATCTATGAGTTGTGTGGAGGTGGCCAAGTATGGACTCATAAAGGTGCACGATGGCAACAATGAGGGTCTTTGATGTGCTTGATGTGCCAATGTTTTGAAGCCATTTAAAAAGGTTCTTCGTCAAGATTGAGTCAAACCCTATTAAAAGTCTACAAAGCAACAAAAGACTTTAAAAGTGTGTTGCCTCAACTCCTCAATGATGGCTTTAAGGGTGAGAATATGGTCAATAGTTTGATGCCCAAACAAAAACTTGCATGCCCTTTGGTCCTCAGGTTGTGTCTCTCAAGCTCTGTTGATAGTCGTAGGTGAAGGGCGGTGATATAGAGCATGGATCCAATGTTGCACGGAGCGGGAGCATTTTAGAGAGTCAGAGCGTCGGGAGCATCATTTTCCAAAAATCCTTGGGAGCGGAGCATCTCAGGAGCGTTATATATATATATTTATTTATATATATTACGTTAATATTAAAAAAAACATGCAGAGAGACAAATTAGCTGCAAAATATATGATATTATGAAAACATGCACATTTGTACATTAATATAGATAGAAATTGCATCCATAGACCATATACATCAAAGATTAATCATTCAAAATTTAAATTTCAAGGCTCAAGGCTCAAGCATCAACCATCTAGATTCTAGCAATTACAAACTTACAAACCAACATGCAAATTTTTAAGCCATATTGATATAATAGAAAGTAGACCATAAACTTATGAAGTGAAATCAGTTATCCAACAACTGTCAACAATAACATGAGTCATGACAAATAGTTATGTTTACAAAGTAGGCCATCTATACTGGTAACTGAAGTATGAAGACCGAAAGGTCCAAAACAAGAAAGTTTGAACTGAGCTAGTTGCTAAATACTATGAATCTATCATCTAGTTCTATACTATGTAGACTATGACATATAAAGTAATGAAAAAGGAGAAACATCAAACAACTACCCCAACCTCCTTCCACCACCACGATAGCCGCGTGGGCCTTCTTGTGGTGGTAGTGGAGCCTCCTAAGAAGGACGAAACTGTGCAAAAGTAGATGTAGACGATCGCGGCGGAAGTGAAGATGAAGCCCCTAGATGTAGACGGTCGCGATGCTCCCTGCAACATTGCTTGGATCAATCTATAGTTGTTCGGATCAATTCTGGATCTCTTTGTGTATCAGGTGATTGTTGATAATGCAGTGTTTTAAAACTCGGATCCGTCCTCGGAATTGGTCGAGGGTCAACTCAGACTCGGGATTGACTCAGACTGATTTGATTCCAATGACTCGGTTTTACTAAAAAAATATTGAAAATATTTAAATTTAATAAAAATAATATATTTAAAGATTCCAAACCATTAGAGACAAAATATGCAAAGTCTACTCATGTACATTGTATATACCATGTAAGGCCCACATCAATACCTGTGCCTAATTAGTCATGTTGACTAGGTTTCAACTTTCCCTATTCATTTTTCACTGGGTTTATATCTTAGTTCTTCATTTACATGTGGGCTTATAGCCTTCCATTCATTGCTGAATATACTACTTAATAAAATGTTTTACTACTGTTGTTGAGTTTAAGATTTAATATTGCCTTGATAGATCGTGGCTTCCTGAAGGCTGAACCTGCTTGGTTGGGGCCTCATCTCCCGTATGTATGTGGTAAATATAGAGACATGTATGGAACTCTTAGGAAAACATAATTGAACCGGCTTCAACCTCCAACAACACTGCTATTTTTGCAATTCTTCCAGCTGCTTGTTGCCTGCTAGGTCTCTAAAACAACTACACTATCCTCTGGATAAGCATTTTTAACAGAACCTGTTTGTGATACCTGATGATCTAATAACATTTGCAAAGGTCTTGACTCGGCTGTGTCAAGCCTTGACTCAGCCGAGTTGACCAGTTTGGTGTTGAACCGACCGAGTCAAGCCTTGACTCGACCAGTTTAGCACCAAACCGGTCACTCGAGTCAATAGGAGGGACGAGTCGGACCGGTTTGGGGTTGGCTCGGTCAACTTGTCTGAGTCAACAGAGTTTTAATACACTATGATGATGTGATCATCTTAGCCTCTTCCCTGGAGGGTTTAAAGAGACAATTAGATGCATTGGCCCTTTTGTGTGACTTTTAGCAATTGATGGTTAATTTGGGAAAAACCGAAGTTATGATTTTCAACGGGTCGAAAAGGGTCTAGTGACAAGTTGCAGGAAATGCCCCCCCCCCCCCCCCCNCCACCCTAGAAACGGTATGAAACGTTGGTACGGGTATAGTACGGTCGGGAAACGCCGCCGGTTGTACTGTACGACGTTTCTCGATTTGGAAATGTCGTATGATACGGCCAACGACGTTTCCCGATCGTACCGTGCCCGTACGACAGCGTTTCGATGGATTTCAAAGCGAAATTAAGGAAAAAAAGGGGGTTGTGGGGCCCCCAAACTGCCAGTTAGATTTAGTAATGGTTTTTTTTACATTCTCCAATGAGAATAAAGATGATTTTCTGCCTTTTTGTTTTAATTAAAAAAAGAAACTTCTAGATGCAAATAAAAACCCTAAATCTCCTTACTTTGCTATAAGAAACCACTTGCTTCACTCATTCCTCACACTTTCATTAGCAAGAGGAGCTTCCTACAACAAGAAGAAGGAGATTGTGTGTGGTTTTAGTGAGCAGATTTCTTTTCTATTTGGTGAGTAGATTTATTTTATGTTTGCTTAGCAAGTTAGCGGATTTTTTTTGTTCTCATGGTTTGCAATATACAAATTTTTGTTTTGTTTGGTGAACATATTTTCTTCTTTTCTTGCAACATTCATGGCTTCTCAAAGTGCAGTTTCATCTACCCCTAGAGCTGTTGAAGTAAGTAGGCAGTAGGAATACTATCCTCTTTGGAGGCATGTTACCAAGGTCAAGACTATGGGTGCTGGTGGAGGTTCATGGGAATGGAAGTGCAATTTATGCAAGAAGGATAAGACCTTCAAGGGCTCTTACACAAGAGTCAAGGCTCATATTTTGCATGAAGGGAAGGGTATTGAAGGTTGTCCACAGACTCTTGATCTGTAGGTGAGGGATAGATTCCATAAAGAGCATGTTGATGCTAAAAAAATTAAGGATAATAGAGAGAAGATTGCTATCATGGCAGTAGCAAGCATCCTCCTTCCTTGGGTGTTAGCAACAAGCCAAGGATTGTTCACGAAACAAGGAAGAGGAGGGCGCTAGAGGTAGAAAACAAGATATCCAAAGGCCCTGGAGGGCAAGCTGCAGCTTCAGACAACAGATTGATGAAGATATTCAACAACCAAAAGAGAGAAGAAATAGAGTCAAGAGTGGCAAGGGCCATATTTGCATGTGGCATCCCATTTAATGTTGTTCGGTCCCCCTATTGGAAGGATATGGTGAAGGCAATTAACGAGGCTCCTCAAGGTTTCAAGGGGCCAAACTATGAAAAACTCAGAATAGTGTTGCTGTAGAAAGAGAGGTCATTGATTCATGATATTCTCAAATCAGTTTGCAGCTCATGGACCAGCACAGGGGTTTCCATTATCACTGATGGATGAATTGATACAAAGCGAAGGCCCTTGGTCAATGTTATTGCATCATCACCAACATGGACGATGTTCTTAAGAACAGAAGATTGTTCTGGCGAGGTAAAAGATAGCAAATTCATTGCTGATATTTTAATTTCTGCTATTGAACAAGTAGGGCCTGTTATCCACCAGGTTGCACAAGCTGGATTTCCTGAAGAGCCACCAAAAAATGAGCAGGCAATGCTCATACATGCAGAATTCAGTGATTCAGCAGGCCCTGAAAAGGCCCCTTTTTCCGTATTTCCACTATTGTAATAAGTGTTCTAAGTATGAGAGAATGTAAAAGGCTATTGGCCACCCTTGATCTGGGA
>ML790854.1:264750-294182 GCA_009831015.1 Picea engelmannii
AAAACCCAGACTTAGAGCTCTCTCTTGCTGCTCTTGATATTGTTGATGATGCAAGTGGAAGTGGAATTCAAGTTGCCTCTTCTTCCCATCAAGGCTCTAATTTTGCTGAACATGCATCTTGTTCTATTTTTGATGATGAGGATGAGGATCAGTATGATATGTAATCGAGTTGCCTTTAGCTCATGTTTTTTTTTCATTTTCAGCACATACAACGTCATTTATAAAGGCTGATTTTGGATGTAAAGCCTCGTCTATAAAGGCTAATTTTGGAGTTTGCTACTTGCATCATGTAATGAATGATAGTCATCATTTATGGGAGTTAATAAGGACATGGTTTTCCTTTTGAATGTCATTTATGTGTATCATTATGTTTTTCATGCAATATAATGCTTTATTTTTTAAAAAACTATACATATATATATATATATATATATATATATATTTTTTTTTTTTTTTTTTTTATTTTTTATATACGACGTTTCCCTCGACATTTCCATTTTTTGAGGGCTTGTTTCGTATTGTCCCAGTTTCGGAAACTCAGAATTGTTTCCTCGTTTCATGCAACTTAGCTCTAGTCAGATTAGCATTTCTTCTCCAAAGGCGAGGAGATTGAGGTTGCTAGCTCATATACGTACTTGGGGGTTTAGTTCTCAAGGCCTCATTCCAATTTGAGGCATGCTCTTTAACCCCATTTCAACAAGGGCTATGGATCCATAGCCTTTCTCGAGAGGTAGTGTTTTCGACATCATTTCCAACACGTCTCATTCGAGATGTCTCTCATGGATCTGGCCCACAATTCTTTACAATTTAGAGGTTTGGGGCTTGTTTATTATAAGTTCTCTATACCCATTATCCTTGTTGAGTTTGGGGCCCACCCCCTTCACCTTAAGATTGTTTTCAGACCGATCTCACTCCTACATCAAGTTTGGGGTTATGCTGACTTGGCAATGGGTCAAGATTAGTACTTGTACCTAACCTACTATTCATCAGTGTCCATTACTTTGGTTAGCACATTTGGATGGGCTCGTGGTCATCATTGGATGCATGCTCTTTGCATGCCCGTTCGTAGGCCAGTTCAAAGTGGGTTCACATAGACTTTCGGTGGAGGTCGAGTACCAGATCGATCAATCAGATAGGATAAGCTAGTTGTGCCATCTTCGGGAGATTGATATTGAGGATCATTTCATTTTTTGTTGCCTCCTTTATTACAAGATCCGAGGGTGGTTCCACTGGTTGTTCAGGGATTCATAGGCCCATTGTAGTTTCTTTTCGTATCTCGATTAGTGATGCCTATCTCTATGCATGCAAGAGGCCGTTAGACTCTAATTCCAGATTCTCTGGCCATGCTTAGTCCAACGTCCTCCTGGATGATCACTTCTTCTTGATGCTACCATCTACTAAGGGTACCAAGAGACAGATCGTTCACAGTGTGGCTCTTGGTTCTAGATCAATGCAGTTTGGGGGAGTATTCTTACATTTCTAAAACTCTAGCAATGTTGCCATTCCAAATTCCATACTAGCAATCCTCGGTGGCAGGTGACCTCTTCTAGGCAGTGGCACAACACATTGTCTAGATTATCTTCTTGCACATCTTCCAAACAATTTTCTAACCAGAGTTTTCTTCATTTGGCCTTAGATGTTTGGGGAGTGAGTGCTAGCAAGTCCTGATATGCTTGCATTAATTATATTTCAGATTTTAGGTCCATTTCTCCCATATATGGTTTCTGCTTTTAGTGCTTAGTTTTTAAGTCTTAGCTTAGAGAATTACTTCACTTTTTTTTACTTTCTACATCTTGCTTTGTTTAGGAGTATCTTTCCACGCTCCCACGATGTATTGGCACTATTGTACTCAACGGTCCCATTGACCTACTTTTGTGGTCATTTGTTAGAATAAATTTATCTTATCTTGGTCAATCTTAGGGCGTTTGAGTCTTTCTGGTATATTCTAGAAGATTTTGTGGTGGGCCCCACTTAAGGTGGACATTCTATTATGGGAATCCTAGAGCGTACTTTAGGAGGAAGGTCCCACTTTTCGTGGTCAACACTTCATGCATATCTATTTTTGGCTGGGACCTAGGGTGCCCTGTAGGAGGATCTATTCTCGGTAGTTTATTGGGCCTCAAACTTTCTATTCTTTGCCTAGAGAAATGCACCCTCCTTGGAGCTTCACTTGATATTCTTGGACATGCAGTTTGCCTTAGTTCCACTCTAGCCTCTTGGAGTCGACTTCTAGTTCATGTCATTTCTATTTTTGGAGTTTTCCTGAGTTAGAAATCATCTATTCATGGATACCTAAGGTACACTTCATGAGGAAGCTACTCATGCACTATTTTTGGTCTCGTCAAGCCTATATATGACTTAGAGAAGTGCACCCCCCTTTTGTGAAGAAATTTGACTTTTTACACACGCATGGAGGTGTCTTTTGGGTTCTATTTTAGGAAACCATTGTGCTATGTTTACCGGGATCTATTTTGGACAGAGGAGGGCATTTCTTGAGGTTTCTTGGTACTTCGCTATTTTCAGGCAGGGCCTTGTGCTATCTTTGTTTGTGTTCTATTTCTAGGAGGAGGTGCACCCTTTTGAGCTATCTTTGGCATATGCATGAGAAAGTTCCCTTTTTTTAGATGGAGTGCTTCACTTGGAGGCTATTCTAAAAAGGGTTTTACTTATTTTTGGGCATCCTTTTAATCTTTCTCATGCACTCTACTTTAGGATTCTTTTATTGGGCCTTCCAGTATTTTTATCAATTCTATTTAGAGAGATGTTCTTGGTACACTGCCAAACTCAGTGTATAAGAGATAGAGAGGTGGTGAGAGTTCATCATCCATTATTTTCTTGAGTTCTCAACTTTCATCCCGTGCTTTTCTGTTCAAGTGAGTGTGAGAGGGCATATAATTTAGTGAGAGCAATTTGATGCCCCCTGGAGTGCTTTGAAGTTGAAGCCAATATCTTCAATCTTTGTACTTGCAGATTTGGAATAAAGGTACTGTTATCCCCTAGCCTAGGGATAACTAAGGAGATTATGTATCGAGGCCCACAGACCCTAGACATGGAGTACTGAGAGCCATATTGACTTGAGCCTGGCCCTGGAGGTCCCATCCTTCATCTTCAACGCCTCCTCCTTGTCAGCAACAACAACATCCATCCCATCGGCCTGGTCCTTCAACAACAGTGGGTCTTGCTCCATGAGGTAATGAGTCCGGGTATCATGGTATGTGTCACTCTGATTCTCAAAACATTTGAATATGTGCATTTAATTCTTTTTACTTCTAACGTGTGCTTGGACCTTATGCCTTTCCACCTGTCCACACCTGGGGGGAATGACAGGATGCCCTAGCAAGTTGGTTCCCATAGGGTTTGAGTTTCCACTGGGTGGGTTTATGAAAGGTCATCGTCCTTTCCCACCACACTTACCACTTTTCATCTTTTTCCTTCTCATCCATCCCATACATTGGTTCAGGCATTGGGTTTGCCAAGCTAGCAAAGGGTTGTACCTTACCTTGTGGGAAGAAGGGGCTAAAGGCCTAGGGGGTAAAAGTAGCTGGCAAAAGATAAAAGCCAAAAGAACAAAACCTTCAGATGCTTCGCTCAGGGATCATCGAGAAAGCAATAAAAGGCTTCTCATCAAGAAATAGAGGGACCCATAAAATATTAAAACCAAGACCTAGTTGGAGGATAGGGGGTCTCATCACAAGCCAACCTATTAGGTCTATGGGCATGTAGCGGTATGACACTACCATTCAGCTGGTCACCACGCCAAGGTAGTGGCTCTTGGTGGCATAGCCAAGAGAAAGGGGGTCTCATCACGATCCAACCTTCTAATCTCCGTGAAATGCTTGTGGGTAATATTGTCACCATTGGTCACCACACCAGGGCAATGTCCCTCAGCTATTCTCTTGAAAGAAAAAAAACAATAAGATAAAAAGGAAAAAGGCATTGAATGGGATTAGAAACATTTGCATCCAAGACAAGGTGCAACTCGCCCTCTTCAGAGGCACCCACAGGTAAGCCATACATTTCCTTGTCATCACTGCACCCATTGCTCAAACATCCCCATACCACCTCATCCACTTACATGACTTGGATTGGTCTTCACCTGGAAACATCCCACATCCAATGAGAATTAGCCAAATAGGACCTCCTGAAACACTCTCCAAACCTAGCTTGTAGAATATCATAATGTTTTTGGGCACTTGTCTAGGAAAGGGGGGTTTTATGCACATGTTTAGATAATTTGATTATTAGACGTGATTGACATTGCTATGATCCCTGTGACTTATGAGCACATGGAGGGCGTACTTGTTGTTGATGCATGACCATGCCCAACGAACAGGTACACATGGGGAGATGATTAGTTCGGACCTCCATAGAGCTGAAAGTCCACGAGATTGATGCTGAGACCCCAGCCAGGGGCAAACATATACTAGAGGCTTGCACCAGAAAGAGAGGAGGACATTCCACCAGAGACAGCCTGGCAGGCCTAGACCCAGGGGGTCTTGCCCTCCCACTATGATGCAGGCCTTGGAAGGCCCATGACATCACCTTTGTGACCTTGACGTCACCCAATGTTTGATGGACACTTTGGAGGCAGTTGTGTGCCAACTGGCACGTGTGGCTTGATCCAGAGGCCCTGGGAGGCCTAACGTTTTGCTCCTGGAGGCCAACGTTGCACTAGAAAGGCCTAACGTCACCCTAAAAGGGCACGACATCACCTTTTCTGCTTGATTTAGGGTTTTAATTTGTCATTTAATGTAAAAACTGGATATTACATGTAAACTGGCCATGTCGTTGGTTGGCCTTTTTGACCTAATTCTGGTCTTTGTAACTGTATGAATAAGGGATTTTCCCTTGTATTTTTTCATCATCTTTCACTCACACAAGTGTGAGGTCTGAACGCCCTAATTAGGGTTACTTGGCTGAAATTTGGTGCACACTTCTTGAAGGAGGCTTATTTTGGACTATTTTGGCATTTTTCTTGGTGGAAGTGTTCAACTAGGCTATTTGCTAGATGATTCTTGGTGAATGTAAGTAAATTTTCTGCAATTCTTCTTCATTGAATGGTTATAGTTACATTTATCTTGCATTTATACTAAGATTATGAAATTGCTAGTTTAAAACCCTAGGAGGCTAAAGCACATGTTATTGTCCTTGCCTTAATAACTTTCACCTACTAGATTATGCTAGAAAACCAATTTTCTTGAAGCTTTTGCTAAGGCCTTTGCCATTGCAACACCCTAGCACCTTTTGCTTCATCTAAGCCGTCATCTACTTCATCTTTGAACTAAAGGAGGAAAACTACTTGGGCCTAGGTTACCTACTTCCTAGTAGCCATTTTCCCCCTAGGGTTTGGTAATTGAAGCCTTGGGCTACCAACACTTCAATTATTGACCCCTCTTGTCTCTAGTTCTCTCATTATCATTTGTTCCTTCAAGATTTGCCGCTGCCTAAAAGACTTCATTTACCCTAAAAAAGCACTGATCTAAGCCTTGCTATTAAGTGATTGACAAAAACTACTATCAAAACCTTTACCTTGAGCTCTCTACTAACTACTCCTAACCTTAGAATAGTCTAATCTACTAACCTATTTGCTATTGTTACTAAAGTAAGCTACAGCCATATATTGCAGCACTAAAAGCACCTAAAAGCAATTGAAAAAGTTGATTAATACACTGCCTTTTTGCTTCTGACAAAGGCATTTATTGTGAAGCTATTGTCTTATAAACATTGCTGCTATAAATTTATGTTTGTTTCACCATATATCAACTATTGCTTTTATTGATGAAGTCCATGGTTTTATGAAGTACTAACAAGAAGTTGTACTTGCAAAAGATATCTTTTCTTGTTGCTTTGTTTTGGGCAGGTACATCTTAATTCTTCATTACTTCATTGGTTAAAACCCTGAGACTTTCTGATCAGTGTGATTTGTGAGAGGGGACATTTTCATAGAAACTTTAACCTTTGTCTTCTCAAACCCCCAGGTCACCGGGGACGTCTCCCCTGGGCTATCAACCCTAAATAGAAAGAAGTATCCTGTTGAGGTGACAGTGATAGGATAACCTCCCGTTACGCCAATTTGTCTTCCTTTGACCTTTTCCTTTGGAATAAGTACAAATTGCGCGATAACAGGTACCATCTGTTTTGGCGGTTAAATCTCATTTGTTGATGTGTTTGATTGCATTTACTTGGATTTTCTGAATTGATTGACACTGGGAATAACCCACTCAATCAATTTTCCACTCCATCACCCATAGAATTCAAGGCACAAGGGTCACAAATAGAATTTTCAGAGTTTTGTTTTGCTGTTTTTGGTTCTTTTACATGCAGATCTGCACTTTTCAACTGCAGATTTGAGGTGTTTCACAACAGATGTCTACAGATTCCAAGGAAGAATCGATTAATTTAGTGTAAATCAGCATTTTAAATCGTTGTTCGGATTTATTTCTCACAGATTTGAGCTCTTATTTTGACATAACAGCAAGTACTTTCACAGTTTAGAAGAGTATTTTGTTTCCTAGGATTTATTTTATCTCCAAAGTGCATAGAGACACCTTCTTGTGATTGGCAAGCACCAACCTGAAGTGCAGAGGGAACATGTGAGGCGACATTGGCACTTTCCTTAGTTACCTTTTATTGCATTAACACGTTCCACATTAATAACCCACTGATTGATTGACACTGGGAATAATGCACTCAATCAATTTTCTACTCCATCACCCATAGATTTCAAGGCACAAGGATCACAAATAGAATTTTCAGAGTTTTGCTTTGCTGTTTTTGGTTCTTTTACATGCAGATCTGCACTTTTCAACTGCAGATTTTAGGTGTTTCACAACAGATGTGTACAGATTCCAAGGAAGAATTGATTAATTTAGTGTGAAACAGTGTTTTAACTTGCCGTTCGGATTTATTTTTCACAGATTTGACCTCTGATTTTGACATAACGGCAAGTACTGTCACAGTTTGGAAGAGTATTTTGTTTCCTAGGATTTAGTTTATCTCCAAAGTGCATAGGGATACCTTCTTGTGATTATCAATCACCAACCCGAAGTGCAGAGGGAACATGCAAGGTGACATTGGCACTTTCCTTAGTTACCTTTTAAGTTTTATCGCATTAACACGTTCCACATTAATACTTCTCTTCTAAATTGTGTGTGTTAACATTACCATTGGGTATGTGTGTTTTCCACCACAAGTTGTTAAGAGTTTCAAGCTATTATTAGGTTTCTTTTCAATTTACTAGATAACCATAGCATAGATAGGATCACTGAGAAATACACATTCACAAGAGACACATCATTTATCCTGGGAAACCCTCATGTGGGAGAAAACCCAGCAAAAACTTCCTTAATATAGATAGCCAATACAATGCCAAGAGAATAAACCAAACAAGACATAAAGTCCTTTCCCAAGTAGTGTGCCTCTCTCTCTCTCTTCTTCTCCAACTGCAGCTCCAAACTTGCGCGCTGATGAACAAGTGAGTGAGTGAACAAATGAGGCGCTGGCCTCCCTTATTTATACAATCTGGCAGGTGTGAACTGAGGTGTCTTTTCACTAGTAGGGCCGACTTCTCATTCTGGGTGGTTATAACCACTTTAATATATTTTGGGGGCCGACTTCTCATTTAGCCTATTACAATTAGAGTTTGATCAATCCGCAAAAGGGGATTTGGTCATTTACAATACTCGACATGATCAATCTCCAAAAGGGGATTGATCTAATGAATAATACATTAATAATAAATAGAATACTCTTTGCAGTTACAATATTTCGACACTCCCCCTTAACAAGAAGGGTATTCTAGAACAACATCACGTGAGAGAGAGGGCAACATCATCAACAACATCTTGGAACACTGACTAGCATATCTATAAATCATCGGAAGTTTTTCTCATCATCAATATCATCATTCACAACAGGGAGCTGGAATGGCATCATCATCCTCATCAGCATGGTGCTAAGGTAACATCATCATCATCTTCAGCATGAGGCTAAAGTAAAATCATCATCTTTGGCATGAAAGATGAAATAACATCATAATCATCATAATCATCTTCAACAAGGAGCTGAAGTGGCATCATCATCATCATCTTCAGCAAGAAGCCGAAGTGGCATCATAATCATCAACTTCAGCAAGAAGCCGAAGTGGCATCATAATCATCAACTTCAGCAAGAAGCTGAAGTGGCATCATCATCATCAACTGCATCAACATGGATTAGTATAACATTAATACATCATCATCATCATCAATAACAACACAGGCTGATACAACATCAAAAACAACAATATCACAGCACAAAGGCTGGAGCATCATCAACAACAACAATATCACAACACGAAGGCTGGAGCATCATCAATATCAACACTAGGCTGAGAGTCTTCAGCACGAGGCTGACATCACATCACGAAGCCGGCTACACAATATCATCAACATGAAGCTGGCATCACAGCACGAGGCTGGCACATCATCACAACACGAAGCTGGCACATCATCAGCACGAGGCTGACACATCATCACAACACGAGGCTGGCACATCATCAACACGATGCTGGCATAAAAGCACTTAAGCTGGCACATCATCACAGCACACGGCTGACACATCATCATAACACGAGGCTGACATGTCATCAGCACGAGGCTGGCATCACCACACTTAAGCTAACACATCATCACAGCACGAGGCTGACACATCATCACAGCACAAGGTTGGCATATCATCAACATGAAGCTGGCATCACAACACTAGGCTGGCACATCATCACAACAATTAAGCTGGCATCACAGCACTAGGCTGGCACATCATCATAGCAGTTAAGCTGGCACATCAACACAGCAATTAAGCTGGCTCATCAACACAACAATTAAGCTAGCACATCAACACTACTCCCCCTTTCGAGGGAGGTCCTTTCGGACTATACCAAGTTTATCTCAAAAGTGCTCAAACTTTACACGAGATAGAGGCTGGGTCAACACGTCAACAACCTGTTCATCCGTGCTAACATATTGGAGTTTTATGGCTTCTCTTTGCAACATATCACGAATGAAGAGATACCAGATCTCTATGTGCTTCAACTCATCATGGAACGCAAGGTTCTCCATCATCTTTATACAACTCTGGTTATCACATAGGATCATGGTGGCTTCCATCTCCAGATCAAATAGATCTGTCAACAACATCCGAAGCCATATGGCTTCACAACTGGCAGAACATGCAACAATGTGTTCTGCTTCTGCCGTGCTCGGAGCAATGCTGAATTGCTCCTTACTATGCCATGAAGTCATGGCCAACCTCAGACTGAAACAACATCTTGAAGTGCTCTTTCTATCAGAAACACTTCCAGCTTAATATGAATCGGTGTAACCACTCAGTCTAAAGTCATGATCTTTAGTATAATAGAGACCAAAATCCAACGTACCCTTAAGGTATCTCATCATATGTTTTGCAGCGACAATGTGAACACGTTTGGGTTCTACCAGATATTGACTCAAGGCAAAACATGTATCTAGCCTGGTATTCGTCAGATACATCACTGAACCAATAATATGTCTGTTCAGGGTAGCATCAACCAATTCTGACGAGGTATCTACCAGGAGCTTCAACTTCGTTTCCATGGGTGTGTTCATGGATTTACATCTCAACATGTCAAACCTCTTCATTTTAACTGCATACTTCCCTTGGTTAAGGAAGATCTTCTCTATGCTCTGCCAAAGTTCAAGACCTAAGAGATAATGCATTTAGATCTTCCGTCAAACTCTGTAGCGAGCTTCCTCTGCAATCTGTGATGAGCTTTTCTTTATCTTGTCAAGAATACATCACCTACATATAGTAGTAACATCACTGACTCATCATTCATAACCTTGAGATAAAGGTTAGAATCAACTTTACTCTTTGGTAACTCCCAAGCTCTTCAGGAAACTGTAAATCAAGCTCTAGGAGCTTGCTTCAATACGTACAGAGCTTCCTGTTGCTGTCCTTATACACACTTGCAAACGTGAGCTAAGTCTTGCTCACTTAGTGTGTCCTTTGAGGCACAATGCCTAGGTTCAAAGCCCACGCTGTCACTTTGACTTGAACTTCTTCCTTCTAGGCTTACTCCTAGGGAAGCCAAGGGGGGTAGACCCTAGTTTTTAGATGAGATTTAAACTTGAAGTTCTAGGATTTGTTTTTAATTAGTTACAAGGTTGGGGGGAAGACTAACCTATGATGCAAAGGCAACAAATGCAAGATGCAAGATTTATTATGTCAAGCAAAACCCTTCCCTAAGTCAACTAAGACTAGTGCCTAAGGTTGGGCAAAGGGGTCAACTAATGTTTAAGGGGGTTTTATTACAAAGATTACAAAGGTACAATTTAGATACAAGATCACAATAAAGAATAAAAGGATAGTACAACAATTATGAACAAGAGATACAAGCTCTACAAGATACAAAGATAACCAAGTGCTTTAATGTGTAGGTGCTCAAAGATATTTAAAACATAAAGATCATCGACATCCAGCCAAGCATGCCCCAATAACACTTACTCTATTGGACTGCTTTTCAATGGCATCCACAACACTCAAGATCCAACAAGATGATGCCTCCAAATGGGATGCGCTATCTCTTGAGGGATCACACCATAGAGAGCATGAAAAGAAATACTTGAAAGAACAAATGCTCAACAATACTCAAGATGACACTTAGTTAATTAATCCACCAAGAAGTAAAATTGCATGTGAAATTAAAGACAAGATATGTGCTTGCAATTAAAATTTTAAACAACCATAAGATATATCCAAGAAAGTGATTTCCTAAAACACTAAGTGGATTAAGGGTTGCTTAAAGATTTTAAAGATTTTAAATTCCCACCCCCTAACTAAGTGTTGAACCAAAATCCTCCTCCCCCAATTACCAAATGGCTGTTGGATGCTCAAGAAGTGAGGCAACGAGGCCTACCCTAGCTTCGCAGGTCAACCCTAAAGACCCGAGTACTCTCGGAAAGGACTTCGCGTGCCGTGAGACCGTCCCCGGCCTAGCACCTTCCGTTGCCTTCCTCAAGCCCCGTTTTAGATGGCGAAGATGGTTGATTTAGGTGTCCTATTAAGTCTAATATATTATTATGCCCTAGGACTAAGTTTTTAGATGTGTTTAAGAGTGTTTTAGTGACTTTTGCTTGCCCAAAAATAGTGAATTAGGCTCAAAACCGAAACTTCAATCAGCTACTAAAGTGTTCTTAAACTATGAAATTATAGCATTTAAACATGTAAGAAACTTGAAATAAAAGCTGAATTGAAAGGTTATCCTTGTACCATATGATTAAAGCTTTAAAAAAAAGGAAATTTGAGATAAATGAATGAAAGGGAAGGCAAAAACAACTTGCCAAAGAAAATAAAAGTGCTTTAACTTATCACCACTTAACCATTAATGTTATTGCATGAAGGTAAAGTGCAAAGAGACGAAAAGTGTTTGCTGAAATTAAAGTGTGTTCCTACACCACATACATGCCTCACATACACTTCACAAATAAATGATGGCAAATGGCCTTAAAGATGAGTTGATTTGCAAATTAAAAGGATTACTTGTTAAACCATTGTTAATGCATTAAACCACATGTATGTTGGATTAGAGCATATGTAATGAAACATGAAGAAATCTAAAACATGTAAAAAAGATTATGCCTTAAAGGCTTAAGCTAAGATTTAGTGTGTGTATGAGATCTACCTCTAGAATATTTTAATCATTTAAGCATAAGTAAACCATCAACACATGACTAACCTAGCTAGCTTGAAATGAATGACAAAGGGACAAACCACTTACAATGGCACAAGGTGGAGGCAAGCTTACCTTTATTGTGCCAAAGAGGGTTGTAAAAGAATGAAGAATGAAGAAATGCTTGAAAATATAACTATGCCTAGCCTTACGATTTTGGGGATTTCTCTCCCAAGGTGTAGGCACAAGTTATTATTTACAACAAATGAAATTATACACAAGAGAATACGCTTCAAAGAACTCACCCAAAATGCTAGAAAAATGAAGGAGAAGGGTGAGACTTTTTACCAACCCAAAGGAGGGACCTTTGGGAGTGTTGTGTGACCAAAAGTGGGCTGCAAAACCCCTTAACTTGATGAGAACCTGCAAAAACCAACAAGTTATTGCTTGCTGGAAATGCTGCACACAACAAGAAAAGTGAGGAAAATTTATGTTTTAGGGCATAAATTTTTCACATAAAATTTTTATGTGAAAAATCGTTTTTTTGTGACCTATCTATGATTGTTAGCAAACTGAAATATAGAAGGAATGAGTAAAGAAACCAGATCTGAAAAACAATGGAGTTTAAGGGGTTTTTAAGAGTAGACTCTTCCTTGAGGCTAGCCCAATAAAACCTTAGAGGTAAACCTGCAAAATGTGAGAGAGAAACTACAAAAATAGATAGAATGTGAGTAGATCTAGATGGTAGAACAAACTACTTTGAAATACCCAACTAAACACTTCATTAGATCTATGATAATACTACCACAAGATCTATCCAAACAAAATACTTTGCTTAAAACTTCTACTCTAGATCCATAAAACTTGAAGCAAGAATGAGAGAGAGAAATAGAACAAGATCACCTCAATAGTAGCAAGAAGCAACAAGAATACTCTTTGTTTCTTCAAAATCCTCCAAAGCCTTTCTATTATTCAAGAGGAGAGTGTTGTAGCAACAAGTTGCTCCAACACTCTCAAGAGCAAAATGGAAAGGAAGCACAATGAACCAAGAGAGAGAGAGATGAGGGGAAAATCAAGTAGCATAACAATAGCTCAAGATATGGTGTAGAAATGAGTGAGGGGAGGCTCTATTTATACTTGGGAAGGCAAAACTACCCCTCTTTGATGAGTTACAAGTGTCACGCATAAAAGAAAAGTCACTTTTAGGGTTTTGGCATGGATGGATGAAGTGGAAATGAGTTGGAGTGAATTGGCAAGGCTTGATAAGTGAAATGATGAGTTGTAGGGTCTAGGGAGACACACCAAAGGATATAATAAGTCTCCCATTAATTTTTTTATTAATTTTTCACTTTTTGGAGACTTTCTAGAAGGGAGGCACACCACTCTAGGAAAAGTGACGTTTTTGCTTAATGGCTAGGTTAGGGGGTGATATGAGTGTTGAAAAAAGTTAGGAAAGGTTAGGAAAAATCTCTCTCACACTTTTCCATCATTACTTTATCCCATTTGCTCAAAATTACAAAAATGACATTTTTCCTATGTCATGATTTAGCAATTAAAATTGTTGTTTTGACTGACTGAGACTCCTGGTGGACAAACACCTAGCAAAAGTTGTCCGAATGAGCTGAAACTTGGTTCAAGGGTGTAGGGGGTCTCATTCCATTTCTTTTGAGCACAAAAACCCCTAGCAAAAGCCCAAAGACCTAGTTTTTACAATATTTGCTCAAAAATAATTAATTAATTAAATAATTAAACTCCCAAACTTAGGAAAATTTAATTAAAAATTAATTAATTAAAACAAACTTATTTAGACTTGACGGAATTCCGCGAAACTTTCTAAGATGTCATACATGGTCATTTACACCATTCCTAAACAATAGTTACCAGAGAATGCCTTTCACCACTTTGGAGGAATTATTTCATGGTGGGAGGGAAAAACTCAAGGGAAATTAATAAGGTTGAAAAGCCCAATTAATAACCTGAGGATAAAAAACCCTCGGTGAAAGGAACTCCCCTAATGAAGAAATCCCAAGGCAACTGACCTAACTGTGATCCATGTAGACCTATTACATAATTAAACCACACAGGGGTGCGGAAATTCCGTTTACAAAAATATGTGCTGGAGGCATAAATTGCCCAGTAGAACCAAACTGTCTTCGACAAACTAGCATCTGATGATGCATCTCTTCATGGCACATGGAGTTGACCCCCTAGTTGAATAGGTGGTCAACACTTCCTTCAACCTGCAGACTTGAGTCTTTCTATCATCAATCTTCAAACCAAATTTTCACGTTACATTGTACCAATCTGGTACACTTTCTCAGCTACAACTCAATCTGCACAAACATGTGCTAGCTCTATGTATTTTCTGCAAGGCACTATCTATCTCACTGTCTGGGAGTATGTCCTCTACTCTCTCTACAACTGTTCCTTCTGGAATCTGGGACTCTGCACCTGCAGCTGCTCTGAGGCTGAGAATGACTGCTTCATTCTCACTATGGCTGCTAAAATCTGAGAGTAACTCCTCTTATTCTATCACAACAACAGTTCATCTAAAACTGAGAGTGGCTCAATAACTGATACTGAAGCTAGCTCTTCTTCTTTCATGGATGTAACTTATCTTTCATTGTAGTCATGTCTCCATGACCCAATTAATGTAATGCAACAACTGCCACTTGATTTTAAATATGGGGATTTCTCCCCTTGCATCTCATACTATATATGAATCATGGTTGTTATGGTTGTCTTCATAAATACTAGAACTCTTTCTTCAATAACTGGAGTAAGTGTCTCGTCATAGTCTTCTCCTTCTTGCTGGGAGAATCCTCTTAGACATACATCAAGCTTTGTACATCTACAACATGCTTGATCTGTATAGATCAATCTTGGAAGTCAATACCGACTTCTCTTCTAGTCTCACAGAAGAATCCATATCCTAGTCTTTCTGATTGGCTTCCTTCTTTGTCACTGAAACAAGGGAATCTTCCAGGAGATTTAATATCTTCTAGGAGTCTCTAAAGTTACAATCTAGTCTTCTCATGTCATCTGTCTCCCAATCCTGGAAGTTGTCTCTCCATATGATCCTTTCTGAGATCAGGCTTATCCTTGATTTCTTCTGAGTCTACAAGGAATTCATCATCTCTTTACAGGGTATACGTGGTGTTGAATACTAAGTCTAAATGTGAAAGACTGAGTCAATCTTCAAACGAGTTCTGCTTCCGGTCAAGGTGGCTTCATTAACCTTTGAACAAATTTTCTATGAGTTCTTGTTCTAATGTTTGGTCATCTTTGGAGCCTTCTGCTCCTTTTAATCAATCTTCATATGAGATACTCTGAATCTCCAAAAGATAGCTTCTCCTTCATCTTCTTTGGTACATGAGTGTATATGGTCATGTACATCGTTTGCTTCATGTCTCATCTAATAGGTTGGCTTCTGCAACCTTTACTATAGCTTTCTTAGGGTTATTACTTGTGACCTGAAACAAGGTCACCAAAATAGCAAGAAAGAATAATACTCTTTTGATAATAGTAGCTAAAACAAAGACACGAATAATCATCACAATAGCTCCTTTAGAGCTATCACTTGTGACCTGTTTGAAGCAAAGATCAAAAGTAAGAAATACAATACGAAATGAGGTCAACACTCTTCTAGTGTTGTGATCAAACATTCCTCCATGGCAACCTGGAATCAACACAAGAAGTTTCTCCTAGAGGAGATGTTAGTTGTATCTGTTACATTAAGCATTTATTTCAATATGCCCACATGCTACCAAGTATAATACTCTTCAAAGACTGCTACCTCAACTATAGTGTTTTCTTGACACTTGCACATTTTGAATCTTATCAACTTAATCAATCAAACCTGGAACCTGGAGTTTTGTTCTTAAGAATGAGTGTGTTGCTTTTTTTCCAAGTCTCCTTCACTCAAGATGACATGTGCTTTCTTCAACATGTCTTCTGTATTAGGACAATATGTTATCTTGACAGATGGTTGGGTTAGAGAATAAACTCTATGATTTCAACTTTAATCCATATAATACCTTGACTTTAATTTTGACCAAAGGTTAGTATGATGATCATAGCTTCAACATGCAATCTAGATCAAAATAATGTCATAACAAATAGATGCA
This sequence comes from Picea engelmannii, assembly GCA_009831015.1. Lineage (NCBI taxonomy): Eukaryota > Viridiplantae > Streptophyta > Pinopsida > Pinales > Pinaceae > Picea > Picea engelmannii. Next base: position 280,564 of record ML790854.1, read on the forward strand.
TATCAGAATAATCAAACCCGAGTTGCATTATTCCTCTAAATGTGTTGGATCTTGAGATCCTTCGGGATCTATGGCAAGAGATCCCTTCTCCAACTCTTAAAAACTTCAAGGGTGACTGCAACTGGTACTACGACTGATACTTCAACTAATACTGCAACTGCAATTGATACTGCAACTGATTCTGACACTGTAACTGCAACTTAGGGTTTTATGAGGAAACCCTAATTTTTCAAACTTCAAATTTTGAAATTCTAATCAGGGGATAGATGCGCTGAGCTGAGGTGAGTAAGCTGGTGCAGTCATATTTCTGAAAATCCAAATTTTACCCCCTCAAACTTGACCAACGAATTTCTGGACTGGTGCTTCTGGTTTTCTGGTACTTCTAGTTTTCTGGTACCAGTGAAAACTAGGGTTTCACTTTCCTGGAGATCTACCCATTGAAAAGGTGTGTTGAAGGTGCCAAAGAATTCCTTGGGTTAGGGTGCACTTTTCTAGATGGTTTTGAGGTTGGAAATCTTCTTCAATAAAAAGCCCTAATTTTCATGTACAACAATAGTGATGTTTTTCTTCTTCTTGTGAAAGATGCTCTCTTCAACTTAGCTCTGATACCATGTTAGAGTTTTAAGCTATTATTAGGTTTCTTTTCAATTTACTAGATAACCATAGCATAGATAGGATCACTAAGAAATACACAATCACAAGAGACACATCATTTATCCTGGGAAACCCTCATGGGGGAGAAAACCCAGAAAAAACTTCCTTAATATAGATAGCCAATACAATGCCGAGAGAATAAACCAAACAAGACAGAAAGTCCTCTCCCAAGTAGTGCGCCTCTCTCTCTCTCTCTTCTTCTCCAACTGCAGCTCCAAACTTGCGCTCTGATGAACAAGTGAGTGAGTGAACAAATGAGGCGCGAGCCTCTCTTATTTATACAATCTGGTAGGTGTGAACTGAGGTGTCTTTTCATTGGCAGGGCCGACTTTTCATTCTGGGTGGTTATAACCACTTTAATATATTTTGGGGGTTGACTTCTCATTTAGCCTATTACAATTAGGGTTTGACCAATCCGCAAAAGGGGATTTGGTCATTTACAATACTTGACATGATCAATCCACAAAAGGGGATTGATCTAATGAATAATACATCAATAATAAATAGAATACTCTTTGCAGTTACAATATTTCAACACAAGTAGGATACCCTCCTTAGTTAGAACGCCCATGTGGAATAGAATATCCTCTTTAGACATGATTTCTGCCACAAGTAGGATGCCCTCATTAGGTAGGACATCTATGTGGCATAGTACATCCTCTTTAGACATGATTTCCTCCACAAGTAGGATGCCCTCCATAGGTAAGATGTCCACCATGTTTAAGACATTCTTTTCTGGTGGACATCCTCCTTCACTTGGTTGTCATCATGCATTGAATTACCCACTTCAAATAGGTTGTTGTCCTTGTACAAGCCCTCCTCTAGCACATGATATCCAAGTGATATAAGGAATCTTCACAAAACAAACAATCCTTCACACATGTGAATTCTTTATCACGTAAACAATTTCTCTCTCTAGGTCGTCCTTGTTTAGGCCATCCTTCAACACATCACATGAAAATTTTGTACTTTTTCTTCATGATGTAAGTCATCTAATTTATGCAATCCATCCTTTATCTATATGATATGACAATGATGATGAGGCGAGTGCATCTCATTAACTATGTTGTCCAACTTGTTCATTATGTCATTAGTGTTAAGACATTTCTAAGGTTGGATGAAATGGAGCAGACCAACACGTAGAGGAGAAAGTTAACAAAAAATGGAGAAGCTCAGAACTCTATAACTTGTTCTTGCCATTAACTTGAACATATATTTTTACAAAACCTTCAATGAACTTCGCATGTGAGGACCCTTTTCAATTCTGACATGTGGACTGTTATCGCACAATTTGTACTTGCCCAAAGCCCAAAGCAAGTGGGGCAAGATTGGCGTAGCAAGGGGGTGACCTATCATTGTCACCTTAATAGGAAACCCCTTTCTGTTTAGGAGTATATTAAGACTACCCCAAGGTAGAAGTCCCTAATGACTTAAAGGGCTGATAATTAAGGCAAAGATGCAAGAAAATGCCCCTCTCACTGGTCACTCAAGTCAAAAGATTCTCTAGCTCTTTAAGAGATGAAGCAAAGTGAAAATAAAGTGTACCTGCCCAGAACAAGACAACAAAGGGAAAAAATGGCATCTTTCAAGTACCAAATGATGTTAGTGCTTCATAAGACCATGAACCTTCAAAAAATAGGCTAGCTGATATAAAATTGCAGCAATCTAATAGTTTACAACAACAATAAGTATTTTGTAACAGCCTCAAAAAAAATGCCTTGAAATTGCTTGAAAAGGACAAGAAAATGTAGCTTTACCTATGCAGAATGATAATTAATTGTCACAAGCAAATTTGGCAATGTCTGGCTAGCCTTAAATGTTGATTTTGCAGAGAATTTGCTGCAGTTAGATGGCTGTAGCAATCTTTTGTAACAACAACAAGTTCTAGTGCTCAGAATTGCAAGACCACACCATATAAACTTAACATTTATCTAGTAGATTGTTTGGCAATTCTCACAAACAATTTCTGAATGATTTAGGTGCAAGTTATATAGGTGTATGCAGCAAATTAGTATGAATTAGTATGGCTGTAGCAGTGATTTGCAACAATAACAAGTTAACCAATGAATTGGTCTAGTTTAGGGTTAGCATAAGTTAGCAAAGGCTTCAAGAAAGAAGGTTTGAGTGTTTGTTTGATCAATCATTCACTATAGTGAGTAGACTAGTGCCTTGAGGGGTAATGGAGTCTATAGGTGACGGTTTTTACTTGGAGATAGCAACGACAATGATTATATTTGTCTAAGGAGAAGAGATGGATGGAGGAGGTGTTGGCACTTCAAGGCCTCAAACATTCAAACCCTAAAGACAAATTTACTAGAGAGTAAGCAATTTTAGGCCCTAGAAAATCTTCCTTCCTTAGACTATTAAAAGATATTAAGAGCAACAATGACTAGATAATGGTTTCTAAAGTGCTAGTATTTAGGGCTCTAGAAGTTTATCTAAGTCAAAATCACCTTAGTAAAGTCTAGCAAATGAAGAGCAAATAAGTAGTAATTTAAGTCTTTTACTACTAGGGTTTGTCAAACAAACAATTTCATAATCTTTAACATGAATAAGAAAATATACCATAACCATTCAAATGAAATGAAGAATTGCAGATTTACTTCACCAAGAATAATCAAGCAATAAAACCCTAGTTTGCCAAGTAACTTCACCAAGAAATGATCCAAGTTGCAAATTTTAGCCTCCAAGACAAGTGCACCTCCTTATTTCAGCTAATAACTCCCAAAAAGGGCGCAAATTTCAGACCACACTTAGTGTGTGATGAGTGATGATGAAAAAATGAGAGTACTTTATCTCTTTTTATACAAAACTTTGACCTTTAATTAAAATTAGGTCAAATAAAAGGCCGACATGGCCAATTTACATCAAAATCCAGTTTTTACATTAATAAAACTAATTAACTCCTAAATCATCCCTAAGGGTGATGTCATGACCTTCCAGTGTGATGTTGAGCCCTTAATGTGGGACGTTGGGTCCCATATGCAGGACGTTGGCCTCCAAAGGCTCTGAATGATGCCCACACTTGCCAACTAGCTCATAACTGCCCTCAAAATGCAACCCTAGCTCTGGATGACGTCTAGGGTCATGATGGTGATGTCATGGGCTCTCAAAGGTCAACATCTAGGTGGAAGAGCAAGATCCCCCTAGGTCTAGGTATTCCAGGGTGTCTCCCAGGGCAACACCCTTTTTTCTTCCTGGTGCAAGTCTCTGACATCTTCTTGCCCCTAGTTGAGGTTACAACATCCATCTGTGGGATTTTAGCCCCATGAAGGTCCGAGCTAATCATTCCCCCATGTGTACCTGTCCACCGAGAAAGGTCCTGTAGCAACAACAAGTACGCCCTCCAGGGGTTCATAAGTCATAGGAATCATAACATGTAAATCACATCCAATAATTAAATTACCCAAACATGTGCATCAAACCCCCCTTTACTCAGACAAATGCTCAAAGATGTTATGCAATTTAACAAGTTAGGCTTGGAGAGGGTCTCAGGGTGTCCTATTGGGCTAATCCTCCTTAAGTTTGGGGCGTTTCCCAGGTGAGAACCAATCCAGGTCATGTAAGTGTATGAGGTGGCGTGGGTAGTGTTTGGGCATGGGGTGCAGTGATAATAGGGAAATGTAAATCTTACCTGTGGGTGCCTTTGTAGAGGGCGAGTTGCACCTTGTCATGGATGCCATTGTTTCCTAGCCCATTCATTTCCTTTTATTCTTAGCTTCATTGATTTTGATCTTTTTCTTTTATGCTTTAAGGGAAAAGTTGAGGGACACTGTCCTGGCTTGGTGACCAGAGGTGACAACGTTATCCACAAGCATTTCATGGAGATGAGAAGGCTGGCTCGTGATGTGACTCCCTTTCTCTTGGCTATGCCACCAAGAGCCACTACCCTGGTTTGGTGACCAGATAGATGGTAGTGTCATACCGCTACATGCCCATGATCATAATAGGCCGGCTCATGATGAGACCTCCCATCCACCAACTAATACCTTGAGTGTTATTATCTTATAGGTTCCCTTTTCTTACTAAGAAGCCTTTTACTGCTTTCTCGAGAATCCCGGGCGAAGCATCTCAAAGGTTCCTTCTTTGGATTTTAACTCTTGCTAGCTACTTTTACCCCTTGGGCCTTTAGCCCCTTCTTCTCACAAGGCAAGGTACAACCATTCCTAGTGTGGCAAACCCAATGCCCGAACAAAGGTAGGGGAAAGAGGAATAAAGATGGAAAGTGGTAAGTATGGAGGGAACAGACGATGACCTTTCAAATAACCACCCAGTGGCAACCCATCCTAAAGGGAGATCAACTTACTAGAGCATCATGTCACCCTTACATGTATGAACAAGTCAAAGAGCATAATTTCCAAGCAAACGTTATGAAATGAAGGAGAATTTAATGCAACATATTTAAGTGCTTCAAAAATCAGAGTGACACATACCATAATACCTAGACTCATTACCTCATGGAGCAAGACTTACTGTTACTTCAGGACCAGGCTGGTGGGGTGGATACTGCTACTGCTGATGAATGGACTGCACTGAAGAAAAGATGGGCCCTTCGAGGCCATGCTCAAGTCATTGGGCTGTCGATACTCCATGTCTCTAGGACCTGTGGGCCTTGAGACATAATCTCCTTAGTTATCCCTAGGGTAGGGGATAACATGGACTTTGACAAATCATTCAAGTCCATGCACTTTACTCCTACACTTTACCATGAAAATTCTTACTTTACCATGCAAACACCCAAATATTTATAAACTCTTAACAGTCCCCCGTAACAAAGATTTCATTCTTTTTTAGATCTAGTACACCTCATTAACTAGGTTATCCAACTTGTTCATTATGTCATAAGTATTAAGATATTTCTAAGGCTGGAGCAGACCAACACGTAGAAGAGAAATCTGACAAAAAATGGAGAAGCTCAGAACTCTAAAACTTGTTCTTTCCATTAACTTGAGCATATATGTAAACAAGACCTTCAATAAACTTTGCATATGAGGACTGTTTACAATTCTGACATGTGGACTTTGACAAATCATTCAAGCCTATGCACTTTACTTGACTCCTATACTCTACCTTGCAAACCCATGCACTTTACTTCTACACTTTACCATGCAAACCCATTTACTTATCATGCAAACACCCAAATACTTATAAACTCTTGAGTCTTAACACTTCCCCTTAATAAAGCTTTCATTCCTTTTTTATACCCAGGATACCCCTACATGTTTCAAACTGTGCCTTATTCAAATGCTCGGTGAACACATCCACTAAGTGTTCTTTTGTATCACAAGACATTACACAAAATTTCATTTGCTTGGATCTTTTTTTCCACAAATTGATAATGCACTTCAATATGTTTTTCTTGTAGCTTGTTAAACTTGATTTCTTGCTAGTTTCATGCTGTTTTTATTATCACACTTGATGAGAGTAGGTCATTCTTGTTTTTCTCCCATGTCTTCTGGATTTTGCCTTAACATTGTAGTTTCACAAGTGGCACTGCACAACACCCTGTATTCTGCTTTTGTATTGTTGCTTTTTGCTGCTCCATGAAACAATGCCTGATCCAATTGAGAATGCAGATCTTGTAGTTGATTTTCTGGCATTTGGATCGTCAATTCAATCAGAATCTGAATGTCCTGTCAACTTGACATCAAAATGCTGAACTCAATACCATAATCAATTGTTCTCTATATATAATAAAGTACACTTTTGGCTGCTTTCCAATGACTTTCATGTGGGCTAACCACGAATTGGCTAAGTAGACTGACTGAATATGTTATGTTTGGTCTAGTTGTGTTCAAGTAATTTAAAGTTCAAAGTTCAAACTTCCCACCATCTGTCTATATAAGTGCCATTAACCTCCTTTGTATGATCATGAACATAAAGATTTTGATTTTTTTTGAGTGGTAGACATTGGTTTATATTGTACAGTCAAGTATAATGAACCTTCTAAGTAATTCATTTCCATACATGCATACTTGAGTAGTTCAGTAATAACTGTATCCAATATGAATCGTCCATGCACAAAACCAGTTTGCTCAGGCCCAACTATCTTAGCTGCATTCTTCTGGATCCATAGAGCAAGGGCTTTGGCTATTATTTTCTAGGAGACATTCAATAGAGTGATAGGGCACCAACCTCCAATGATGGCTCTCTCTGAACCTTTTGGAATTAGTTTGATCAAGCCCTGGTTTAGAAATTTTGAGAGCCTGACATGAAGAAAGGCTTCCTGTGCCACCTTGAAGAGAGCATACCCGACCATGTCTCACATGTTTTAAAAAATGTTGATTTCAATATTTTTCTCACTATGAAAGGTTTGGGTTGAATTGGTTGGGCTTGGGTTTGTGAAATTTAATTGTATTCATTCTCACTGTTCTTTTGATGTTAAATGAGGTTGTAGTTGAGGAACATAAAACTTCTTTTCAATCTTGTTATATTGAAATAGTTGGTAACACCATCCACCATGTGGAATGGATGTTTTCTTGCAAGGCCTATAGCGTGAGAATTCCACGAGGAGTTATATTTAAACTTGACCACTCAAGCTAGACCAAATTGACAATTTGCACAGCAATATCATAAAATACAAGGTGGTGTTTATTTTTATGAAAAACATTTGTATACAATAAATGGTGGATTGTGTGACTCTCATGGGGCTAACACAAGGTTGGCTTTCCAAGACAGCACTCAGATTTTGACAAGAGCACCATGGGTGAAGCCATATTTTGTTTATATTTTTTGATATACCCTTCATATTATTATAACCAATTTCTTTTCCAGAAAGATGTTGGTTTTGAAATTTTAGTATTTTATTCACTATGAAATATTTTGGGAGTTGAATTGGTCGGGCTTTGGTTGGTGTGAAGTTTAATGATATGCCTTATCAATTTTCATTTGATGTTAAAAGAGTTTGTAGCAGTGGAACATGAAACATCCTTTCATCCTCATTATATCAGAATAGTTGATAACTCTGCACACCATGTTGAATGGATGCTTTCTTGCAAAGCCTGTAGCATGACAATTTCATAAGTGGTTATATTTTAACTCGTGCAGAACCTGTTGTAGTTTGTCACATTGAAATTTATTTGTGGTTCTTTATTTGCACAAAAATATCGTAGAAGACAATGTGGTGTTTTTTTATAAAAAACTTTGGATGTGCTAGATGGTGGAATGTGACTATCAGCGAGATTGTTTAGAGGGATGGACACTAGACCATTGACAATAGAATGTCTAGGCCTCTTATGTCAATGCCTCAGACAAAGTCATTTTCCTTGGTCCTAGGTCTGGCAGAAGCTTTCACAAACAATACGGAAACGTCTGTTTACATTTGTAAAATTACTTCATTTTTTTCAGTGTTTAGTTTATTTTTTGTGGATATCTATTCAGATTCCAAAACAAAGTTTTATTGCTCTTTTGTTTAATAGATTGTGTATAATAAAATTCTAGATCAAAGCTTTGCTTCTGTTTCTCAATCCCATGACTGTCATTTTATGTAGCTTTACGTTAAAATGTTGTATGTAAAGTTTATTTTTATATCCAAGGAACTTGCTTTTAGCTTGATTTTGATAAAGGGACTTATCATTCCTTGAGAATAGATGTTTTTTCATTAAATTCATTACTTCAATGTTTTAAAAAAGGATTCGTCATACTTGATTTAAATGTGTTCACTATGCAGTTAAAATGTATGCTTACAACTCTTTCCCAAATTCTATTATTAAGGTCTTTCAAGGATAATATGTTGTTAGAACAGTTGGCCTGATAAATATGTTATCATTAATATTATTATTGGTATTGGTAATGCAGGGAAAGAACTGAAAGACCCCTATTATTAAGGTCTTTCAAGGATAATATGTTGTTAGAACAGTTGGCCTGATAAATATGTTATCATTAATATTATTATTGGTATTGGTAATGCAGGGAAAGAACTGAAAGACCCTAGAGTATTAACAGATGCTGGAGACGTTCCAATTCAAGAAATGCGAGATTGTGGAATTGAAGATGAGAGGTTAATGAAAACTATCAGTGACTCTGTAAAATTTGTGATGGAGGAGGTGAGACAAAGTATTTCTTTTATAAGATCTTTTTATAACAAAGAAGTCGATGTCTATACTAGAACATTTACATTTTTTCTTCTTCTTTGAAGCAAACCTATCTAAAATTTTATTAAGTTTTCAAGAAGCTTTCATCAAGGGTTACATAAGGGACTGAAGAATTACTAATGTGGCGCCCTACTCTAGATGACTACTAATGGGTCACCTTCTTTCTACATAATTAAGAAGGGCCATCATGTCAACCTTAGCCCCAAACTTTAGAGAGTCAACATCTCTCCTAAGAACACAACCTACCAATGATCTTGCCAACTAACTCATCATTGAAGGTTGAAATTTTCAGCAAGAGGAAATCAATGAAGTCCTCAGCAAAGGTAGCCTTAGACCATCTTTACCACAAGATGGAAAGGCCTACAAGGTAAATGGTTTCCCAAAGATCTCTTCTATGTTGTTTGATCATCCAAATATCTCTTGACACTAGTCCTTCATATCATAGTGGTCCAGCAAAAGGGCTAGAGAGTTATGTTGAAATCAATGGGTAGATACTAGAAACATCGATCCACCCAACATCTTTGGAAAACATGCTCGACTATCTCCTCTTTCCAACATACTTCTAATCTGCTTGTCAAAATTGATTAATGAAGTTGTACTTTAATTGTCAGCCTATGATTAAGTACAATCCACCCCAAGTTGCAAGACTTGAAGGCAACCGTAACTTTTTGGATGGATTGAGAAATTTTATTACATCCGTGTTTTATATTTTGTAGACCCTATTGATTTGGGACTATTTTGCATAGTCCAAGAAAGTGTTCTTGTTCTAAGTTGAAACATGATTGACTTGATTGAGTCCTCAATCTTGCCATGAGTTGTTTTATGAACATTGAATCCAACAAAGTGAAAATCACTCTTATAAAGGTGCTTACAAGTACATCTTAGGGACCAAACCAACCTATCCTCATGGTGAGGGAAAGGTCCAAATTGGTTTGGTTGAAAGATCCCATTGATCCAATGAAGTAGGGCTGGAAGCTATATCCTTGCCATACTATGCATCTTATTTGGAGAGTGGTTTTTAAACTATCCATCTGAAAAAGTTTAAGAAGAAACATCCTATAATAGAGAGGAGATAGGATTACCCATGTCACACCCCCACTATGGCAACTGAGATTTTCTTTTTCTTTTTGTCTTTTCTTCGAGGGACAGAATCCCCGAATTTCTATGGGGCCTAGCGTAGACCATCCCTTCCCTTATCCTCCTCCATGTGATCGTTGGCTATGACCACAGGCCTTACCAAAAAGGCGCTTCCGACTTTCGTGATTCGAGGAATTGCGATGTAAGCGTTCCCCTGTTCTTTGTCTTTTGAAATGCCGAAACCCGAAAGGGTCTAACAGATCCTTAGCTCCTCCCTTTGGTCGCTTTTCATACGACCGGTCCTATGACCTGGTGCTATTCCTCTAAATGCTTTCGAGGTTTCGCGATTCGGGGAATCGCGATGCAAGCGTTTCTCCTTTCCCTTTCGAATCCCCAGAACCCGAAAGCCCGGTATCATCCGGATCTATGGTCCAGATCATCAACTTGATCAACGGCCCGGATTAAATCCCGACATTCTACCTTTCAGGATTTCTGGCAAGGTCTTCACTCCTATTCCTTTGATGTCCAGAACCCCAGTGGCTTTAGATCTTTGCCACATGTCCCTACAAATGGGTGGTCCAGATTCTTTCGGGACTCCTCCTTCCTACCACAAGACCCTGTCCGGTGACCTAGGGCTCATCCACAGAGCGCATCGGGGTTTCGCGTACCAGGATTTCGCGACTGGCGAAGACAAGGGGTCTTGCCCTTGGGTTTCCCGGGTGCTGAAATGTCGAAACCTATTCACGCTAAACCGATTCGGGGTTTCGTGTACCGGGATTTCGCGACTGGCGAAGACGAGGGATCTTGCCCTTGGGTTTCCCAAGTACCGAAACGCCGAAACCTATTAACGCTAAACCGATTCGGGGTTTCGTGTACCGGGATTTCACAACTGGCGAAGACGAGGGGTCTTTCCCTTGGGTTTCCCGGGTGTCAAAATGCCGAAACCTATTCACGCTAAACTGATTCGGGGTTTCGTATACCGGAATTTCGCGACTGGCGAAAATCCACAGCAGAGAGTTTCCTTACCTTTCGAAACTCCGATCCCTGAATTCCCGATAAGGAAATTTATGTATGAGATTAACGGCTGTGAGCCTCCCCTGATCCGACGGTCCACAGAGCTCCGACAGATCCATCGGTCTTGACAAATCTGGGGTATTTCCGAAAGGATTTCGACTGTTTGTCTACCAAACGATGGGGTATTCTCTTTCGATAAAAGGGACTCGCTATCCTTTCTGAGCTTGATTTGCGAGATTCAACCTCTCGGGGCTTCGAACTCCCACGACTTCGAATCCTAAGAGAACTACTCTTTCTTGTACAAGGTTTCTAGACCCAAGTCATCGGGACCTTCAGAGGGTTCTTAGGTAATTATCCCTAGGCTTGGTGACCTGACTGAAAAGCCTCCCTAATTCGCTGAGCTATGACTCTGTGACAGGGGTAAAGTAAACTCGTGGGTTTACCATAACGGTGGTCTTTTCAAGTAACTCACTCCGGCTCTGGAATGCGAGGAAACTTCCCGAGAGGAGGTGCCTTCGGGAAATCAAACCAAGACATAGCGTGAGTCAAGTAGATGGAACAAATCTCAAGGGAACAGACTCGTAATCTGAACGTATTCAATCTATACATAAACCGATTATGGTCATATAAGTATAAGCATGCATCCATTATTTCCGATCAAAACACCAGGCACACATTTCTATACAGAAACCATTTATGAGTGTACAAACATGAGCATGCGTCCAGGATATTCAATTCAAGATACAAGATATAAACACTTATCAGAAAACGCCAGGTGTGATGCAACTGCTGAGAGGGGTGCTCGTTTCCACCCAACCGTAGGCTCAGTGACTCCAAACGGATTTACCACTAGCCACCCCCAAGCTCGACCACGATGCTTGAGATTCAGTCTCCTACTTCTAGCTCAACGGAAGTCAAGGACGAAGGTTACTCTCCTTCTCCTCTGTTCAGAACTCCCTGTATTTCTAGAGCTCCTCCCGGTTTTCTTCCGCGATCCCTGTCACGTGCGTTCTCCCCCCCTTTCCCACACTTCCTTTCTTGCTTTTTCTGCAAGATTGTGTGTGGCGCGAATTCCCCCGTCCGTGGTCAGGTCTGGGAGCTTCTACGGATGGGCGGTTCGCCCCCCCATCCCCTCATTAACCCTTCAGGAGCCTCCCCACCTACCATCTTGGCGGGTAATTCATTGTAGGGTCAGAGAGTTGCTTTGGTCTTTGAGCAAGTAAAAACCAGTACGGTATTGGTTCGATGGAAGTTAACGCAACTATTCCAGGTCCCTTCCACCACCTCTCATTAGCCATCATGGTCTCTTTTAGCACATCTCCCTCCCAACAGTCATGCAACACATATTCATAACATAATTTACATTCATCGACCTTTTATACAAAGGTCCATCAAATCAAACATTCACATCTTTGAGTTTGCCATAGTTCTTGGCCAATATAGTTATTTTTACAGACTGGGGGAAACAGGGTGTTACAACCCACCTCAAATAAGATTGGCTATAGCTAAAGTGAGAATGAGAAGATCCAACTCGATATATTTAAAAGAGCTTGAATACTACCAAGCATGCTCAAATACAACAGGTGTGTAGGTTTATGGATACCCAACACAAGTGCACTTGAGAGAGCGAAGCTTAGAAGGAAGCTTACATTTAAGATGAGAGTGGGTTTATAAATACCCAACTCCTCATAAAGCCTCAAGACTCAAGAGTGGTCGTGGCCAAAATATAGAATATAGGTGGCTGAAATACAAGTGAGAGTTGGTGTGTGAATAAGCAACTCGAAAAGATGGTTGACTATAGTTGAAAAAAGAAGTGAGGTTTAATGAGTACACATCTCAATATAGGGTCTGCCATATGCATAATATCCTCCTTGAAGATGGCCGGGAGGCCAGGAAGAGAAAGCATTAGATGGAACCTCCACCCCTAATGTTGAATGAGTGTTTGAAGATAGTGTGAAAAATCTAGGTCCTATCAACTTGCCTTCTTGGTCTGTCTTTGACTGAAGAAAGGCTCTAAGTTTCAACTGTCAGGTTATGTATTTTCTGCCGTTTTATAACAGCAAACAATCCAAAGTTTCTTGCTGATTTGTTACGGTTATGTTCTCAATTTTGGGTGCTCTAGCATGTCGTTTTTGTCACCATAAATTAGTACATGCATCTCAAAATAAACATAACACACCTAAACATCGTTTATTGCTGAATATGAACAGATCTAAGAAACTAAATCATGCATTTGTAGACACAGGTATTTTTGGTCAACATGACCCTGGATAAAACCCCCCGGGGAAAACCAGTTTGGAATATGGATGTATATATATGAGGAAAGCAGAAGAAGGGTTACAGTAAACACAATATATGAAAGAACCTGATACAATAACAACTCCAACTGAGTTGATATACAAGCCCGAAATCAACAGATGCGCCCCAGAATGGTGCGCCCCTCATGCAAACTGCCAGAACCACTGAATTTGCTCCGGCTGCCAACTGTGAGCTCAGATCTGGAAACCCCTCCACAACAATGAAGCTATGTTGAATGGCAACCCTTTGCAACTGATCTCACTGCAATCTGATGGCTATAAGTCTCTGAACTGTTGATGCGCCCCAATCTGGCAATGTGCCCTCCTCAACAACAAAACCTCTCCAGTAAATAAGCTATGGCATACAAGGCAAGCCTCCATCCATGAAAGCAAGCGCGCTAGCTAAACTCTCCTCACAAAACTGACCTCATCTCCATCCAAGAAGAACGCCTCTCACAATGAGCAAATCAACAAATGAAGAATG
>ML790854.1:300987-321090 GCA_009831015.1 Picea engelmannii
TTTTCATTTTTCTGTTTGAAATCTAGATTTATTGATTATATGACTTTACAATCTTAAGATCAGAGTTCTATTCTACTGTCACTGCCTATTGCTGTTCTGTACTTCAGATCTAAAGGAATTTTGCTTTCATTTTTAAAAGGAGACTGCTGTTTTACTCTTACCCTAAAAATCTAACAGTCAGGTTAAGTATTTTCTGCTGTTTTATAACAGCAAACAGTCCAAAGTTTCTTGCTGATTTGTTATGATTATGTTCTCAATTTTGGGTGCTCTAGCATGTCGTTTTTGTCACCAGAAATTAGTACATGCATCTCAAAATAAACATAACACACCTAAACATCATTTACTGCTAAATATGAACAAATCTAAGAAACTAAATCATGCATTTGTAGACACAGGTATTTTTGGTCAACATGACCCTGGATAAACCCCCCCCGGGGAAAACCAGTTTAGAATATGGATGTATATATATGAGGAAAGCAGAAGAAGGGTTACAGTAAACACAATATATGAAAGAACCTGATACAATAGCAACTTCAATTGAGTTGATATACAAGCCCGAAATCAACAGATGCGCCCCAAAATGGTGCGCCCCTCATGCAAACTGCCAGAACCACTGAATCTGCTCCAACTGCCAACTGTGAGCTCAAATCTGGAAACCTCTCCACAACAATGAAGCTATGCTGAATGGCAACCCTCTGCAACTGATCTCACTGCAATCTGATGGCTATAAGTCTCTGAACTGTTGATGCACCCCAATCTGGCAATGCGCCCTCCTCAACAACAAAACCTCTCCAGTAAATAAGCTATGACATACAAGGCAAGCCTCCCTCCATGAAAGAAAGCGCCCTAGCTCAACTCTCCTCACAAAACTGACCTCATCTCCATCCAAGAAGAAATCCTCTCACAATGAGCAAATCAACAAATGAAGAATGCGCCCTCCTTCACCCTTTGCGCCTCTCTTTGACTAGCAAAAGGAAACCTAAAACATGAAGGGTTGAGATCATCTCATCTCCCATCTAATCAATGGTTGAGATCTCCCCTTTCACATTTAAGTCACAAACCCACTTTGGGTTTAGTTTCCTAAGTCAACTTTATGTCTCTAATCCACCCCTTTGTGAATTAATAGTCATTTTAGGCCAAAATGACTAAATTTCACTTTATCCAAAGTCAAAGTGAAATTAGACAAAAGTACAAGGTACAAAGCGTAATGTCCTTCCCTCATGTGCTAAGGAGGTCATAAGCACATGGGGAACACCTCCCAAGGTACAAAACTCAACAGATAGGTCCTCCCCAAACCGTCATAGTACTAATACTAACATGGTTCCACAACTAGGCAAATGGGGTCTCTGGTGGAGATCTAGAAGAAGGGGCCGGTGAAGTGTGTTGCATATAGGATGTCCCATAAGGACAAATATCATAGTGTGAAGGATAGAGATCCATACAATCAAACTGGTCCAATGAAATGCATTGAGAATCATCCATAAAATCATCAGTAAAGTAGAGGGATAAATCCTATAGATTCGTGAGTGGGAACCGCATCAAAGAAGGTGAAAGGGGTATCCCTTCCCAAACAAACAACCACATGCTTGTTAGAGTCATGTTGAATTGCCACTGGAGGCTGAGTAGGCCTTGCATCACCAACTGCAATATCCAGTATAAAATAATCATCTTCTAAATCCAGTACAACTTGATCTGTAAACTACAACGACATATATGTGTCAAGGAAATAGTACATCCAGTTAGCAAAATGAAGTCTCCGTGACATGTGAAGATGATGAGAACCCACTAAAGGGGCCAAGAAAGAGTTTGAAACTGTACAATAGAGATGATCCAAAAACCCTAGTTTAGCAACCCTCAAGTTAAATGCCACTAGTCTATAGTCTCTTAGATCCACTGAATAGTCTGAAAAATTCTTTTGCCAAGCAATCCTCTGGATCAAATATGAGTGGTGGACCCCTCTAGAGGGCCTAAAAAAGAAATTGTAAACTCTTGGGTCTGCAATAATAATGCCACTAGAGAAACCCAAAAAAGTAGGATAAAACCGCATAATACTAGCATTGTTCAAGAAAAAAGTAGTAGTGAATTTTGGCTGAAACAGAGAGAAAGATAGGATGCACTACTTTAGAAGAGCACTGATCTGTAAATAAATCCCTGAAATTCTCTAGAAAATCCAAAAAACACCATAAAAGGTAGGGTGTTGGTGGTGAAGAGAGTAAAGAACCCTAAAAAACAAATTGTCCTAAAACCAGGCTGAAAAACCCTAGTTTCAGCCAATGAAACTTTGAAGGCAAACAAGAAGATCTTTAGGGCTTCGGGTTACTATCATAAGGCTGCTGACTAGACCTCAAAGCACTCTCCGCTACCTGAACCACAAGTGAGCAGCCTTAGGAGAAGCACTAACTAGGCCTGTATATAAGGTACCGAAGATGGAAGGAAGGCATTATCCCCAGACAACTCGCCGGGGATGTATCTTTACAAAATCCAAAAACATCATAAAAGGTAGGGTGTTGGTGGTGAAGAGAGTAAAAAACCCTAAAAAACAACTTGTCCTAAAACCAGGATGGAAAACCCTAGTTTCATCCCTATGCTTCCCTAAAAAATGCAGTATTTTGTCTGGAAAAAGGGGAAAAAGAAGAGCACTTTCCTTAAAAGGGCACAAATTTGTAAGAAAATCCCCTTAACTTTGTGAAAAAAGAGCAAAAAACTACCAAAGGAGGAGGGTGTTGGTGAAAAAGCCCTAGAAATTCATTGTTGTCCTAGAAGAATGCTGAAAACCCTAGTTTCAGTGCCGAAACGACCTTGAAAATGGAGTTGGATAGGGAAGGAAGAGTCACATTGGCTCTATTGCCATGTTGAGATCATAGATCTATAGTGAAAACTTTAGCAAACCCTAATGTAGCCAAGTAAAACACTTTAGATGTATAACACTGTGCAAGAGTAGATCATATCAATAGGAGAGAGAGAGAGAGAGAGAGAGAGAGAGAGAGAGAGACTGCTTGTGGTTTAAAGAATCAATTGCAAGATTAATCCAAGATGATATTATAAATGAGGCATGAGTTGTGGATTCATGAAGTTGGGTGTCTCCCTCCATGAGGGGGTTATGGACCCACATAAATGCTTACATTGACCTTAGACACCTAAAGTAATGTAGAATAATGTTGACTAGGTCGACTTTGAAGTCATATCTTAGTGATACAATTAATGAGGGCACTTAGCCATAAATGATCACTTGTGAAGATTACCATCATTCCAACACTAAAGATTCTAAAAGAAGCCCATCCAGTCACATTATAAGTTCTATATGAGAGGCTATCCTAGTTGGTTTGTCACTAGTATTTGTCATGGGGCCTCCACAGGGGTTGCAACTTGCCCTTACAATCTACTTATATTAGATTGGCCAAGAGTTTGTTTCTATCATAAAAGGATGCAAACTTTCCATGTTGCTAGAGAGAGCCTGTTTTCCCCATCTTTTCCTCCATAAGCTTTGTAAGAACTTTTGCAATATTTGGTAGCTTACAATTGAGAAGAAAACGTAAGTGAAGAAAATAAAAAAGTGTCAATTTCTAGGATTCTAATTTCTATCTATTATGGAAGTTTTCTAGCAAAGGGGGTTCCTATCGATACCATTTTTTGCAACATGCCTTCAAACCTGTCCTTTGAATAATCTCAATAGTTTAGTCAATAAAACATATATACCAAAAGGGATTCATAAATACTTGATGATATATCTTGGTTGAATAAACTTTCATTTCCTTGGTAATCACTATAGATAATCTGCTTATCAATTGCAATGGCCTCTATCTTCTATACATATAAATGTTATTAACGCCCAAAATTGATCAAGGTGTTGTCAATTGAAAAGGTTCACTACTCAAAATTTTTCTTATTTCTCCACATTCCTCTCTTCACTCTTCCATATCCTTTTCCAATGTGGAATGTAGAGGTGTAAAGCCACCCATCACTTCACTCCACCTTTGTATTACCCTCATCTTCCAACTCTGCCTCCACTATATATCCTAAATTTTAGCCCCACTTACTGTGCATGCTTACCAATGCAAACTCCAACCTATCATAGCATGTCATGGTGATGTGGTGATGTGGCATGCTAACTAGGTAGTGGTTAGGCACAAAAAAGTTTCCCATTTTACACTTCTGGGGCTTGATCGGAGATGAAGAAGGTTGAAACCACCACAAATGAACAAGATTAAGCTCACCCAAATCAGATCGACGGGTAGCATTCAATCATAGGGACCAAGATTTTCGAGAAATTTAAGGAAGTCAAGTGCCATGAATGGTGGATTTGAGCACTAAGCACTTGAAATGCTAGATATAACAATAAAAGAAATTGGAAAAGATCTACTTTTACCCTCTAAAAATATCAGAAAATTGCTTAATGAAAGGGGATTTTTTCTTGTGTTAGATCTAGATTCTTTAGATAGCAACCCTTAGATAAAATCAGATCTAAACTTCTCTATGCATGCAATAAAAGAACTAAATATTTAGCTTTAGAAACTAGATCCAAATTGTTTGCATGTAGCTGCAAAGTAACAAAGAAATGTAGCTTAAAGAGAGGGAGAAAAAGGAGCAAGCTTGTGCTTGGAATATCTTGGGCAATGGAATCCTTCTTTTATGAATTGAGGAGGGACCTTCTTCAAATGACTTGGAAGAATGGAAGAAACAAGCTAGATCATCCACACTTTCAAGTTGAGGCATCAACTACTTCAAACACTTGCAAATGAAAGGGTTAGATGATGGTACCACCTATAAAAGAGACTTCAACACACAATAGGTTAAACTAAATAAATATTGCATCTCAAAATCTCTAAAATGGATAAATAGTAAGATCACTAATCAAACTAGCTTAGCAATCCTACCCTGTTGAGTAATAGTACTCCTATAAGACCAAAATAAACCACAATACATAAGGAAATGAAATAGAATAATATCACCTCATGTATACATGCATCCACACACTTGACAATCCATCACTTTGACCTCCAAAGTCTTCTTTTATTCAAATAAAAAGTATTTACAATGAATACAACACAAGGATCGAATCCCCAAGCTCCGACTAACAGTAAATGAGGGGGGTCAACCTTGTTTTATAGTGAAAAGAGTGAACACTCCAAAGTGAGGGCGCATGGGAGGAGAGGAAGTGTGCACTAGCTAAGTGGGGATGCGCATGGGTTAAGGGAGGATTGAGTGGAGAGGGAGTGGTGGTGGTAGTTGACGTGGAGTGAGGTGGAGTGATGTGAGGTGAAGAGGAGTGGAAGTGGAGTGGTAGGCTCGGAGAGGGAGAGCCCCTCATTGGGATTAGCGCCCCTCTTTTGTGAATGCGCCAACCAACCAAGAGGAGGTCGAGTAGGAGCATTGGGATCTCCTCTCATCCCAACTCACCCAACTAACTTGTCCTTACTAGGAGAAGAGCTCGCCAACTTAGCATGGGACTCTAGACATGAGGAAACATATCCCCAACAATTTTGCTAAAATTTAGCAAATTTAATTTTTTATGTCTTTTTACCTTTTTGAGAGAAAAAATCAATTGAGTGATTAAAATCACTTTTTTCCCTCAACAAAGGAGGGATAAGGGTTTAGGAGGTGCTTTGGCTTAGAAAATGAGCACAAACATGGCATTTGACAACAACTGATGCCACTTTTAAGACTTTATTAACCTTTACAATTAAAATTACCCGTTTTACAGAAAACATTTTATTGACTGAAAACTATAAAATATCCTATGGGGGACTTAGTGCAATTTCCATATGACTCTATAGATATGACTTAGCATGAATATATATCCATTTAGAGTCTAGACACTAGACATTGGTTATACCATGCCAAGGTTATACCAACACATACTCCAGCTTTGGAGGTGATTTGAGTGGAAAAACTTAGAAATTATAACTCGCCTAATTTCTTAGGCAAGAAATAATTAAGAAGTGAAAAAAAACACTCTAGAGTACATACTCGTGCTCAGGTCTTAGGTGGCCAAGTCTTTTACAAGATTTCATGCTTAAGATCATTTATTACAATGCCCCTGAAGGGATGGAAATGCGAAAAAAGTTGGTCAAATAGACCGGCTGAACCTCTGAACTCTGAATACTGAGCATTTGATTGCTCAATCTTTGGCGACTCAACTACAAGTCCAGCTAGTGCAACTTAGTGGATAATAGTCGGGATCATTGTCTTTATTGCGGGCCATGAGACATGATCTCCTCTAGTTACCCCTAGGCATGGGGGGTAACAACTCCATCTTAACTCTGGATTTTTTAAGCACCAAGAGGTTTACACCTCAATTTATTTTTTTATCCCTCTCCGTCCTTAATAGATCCAGGGTTAAGATGGATCTATGCTAGTGGTAGTCTAGACTCCAACCCTCTATATTAGTTGAATTTTTTCAACTAGTTATGATCTTTTGGTGTAGGATTAGAAGCATTAACTGTGGTGTTCCATTCTTCTTTGTTTAAAGGTCTAATCTGGGAAGGGAGCCCTGATGATGGATAAATCTCCACACCAATTGTGCATTGGATTTCATAGATATGGCTTCTCTCCTATCCCCAACCAGGAACCCTCCAAAAGGACTATGACAATTTTAGCGATATAGGCCCAACAATGCTGCAACATATTTGGAAACACCACTCAAAGCAGGTGGCATTGTTGAGAGGCATAATCAGATGAAAGTGCCTCCCTCAAGATCACACATGCTACAAAACCTACAATCATCCACTTATAATTTTAAGAGCCCTTTGGCTGCCTCTTTTGAGCCTCTGAAATTACACACATATATCCTTTTCCTAGTCTCCATGAAGATTCCACTTCCATGTTTTAGTCTCCCAATTCTCAGTGGGAGATTTCCCCCTTCTACTTTGCATTTCCAGATGGAAAGTGGATGTAAATTTAAATGACAAAAATCAACAAGCTAATGTTCTGTCATACACTTAGCAACCTAGAGATAATTGTCTTGCATGAATTTTGAAATGTCTAACACCCACATTCAGAAATTTCCATAAGCGAAATACACATTGCTAAGTAAATATGAAGCGGAAATAAACACAATGAACAACATTCAATCACTCATCAATAATTCAGAAATTTAGGCAAAAGCTAGGGAAAACCCCAATGTGGGGAAACCCAATGAGAGAGAGAGATCTTATTATTCAGCTTCAGGAAAATACATATCAGCAGCAAAATCACAATTTCCAGCCAAGAAAAATCCACTTACAGCACACTAAAACAATCCCAAAAATTTGCCTCATAATCCGTGCCAAGTCCGTACTATTGTACGACCCTCCATGTACCTCAAAATCCGCGCACACAGTGAACTGTACGGATTGTTCTGTACAGCCCAACAACAAGAAGCAAAACCCTTGAATCATCCTTGAAAACCATGCCAAAGACTGCCTCGATTTGCATGCCCTCTTTCCCTTGCTGTACGGACTGTACGGATCCATACAGTACGACCTCTCACAATAGAAAAATAACTTAGCAATAAAACAAATATTTTCCCTTGGGATTTGTGCCTACTTTGTCTTGGGAAATGTGCCCTAATTTTCTTCTCTCAAGCCTACTCGAAAATTTTCTTTGAATCTCCTTCTCTTGTCTTGCACACTACCCAATGCACTCTTTTATAAATTTGAAAATGACCTTTTCCCTCCAAAGTGTCTTTTCACCTTCCCCAACCCTAAATCCAAAGGCCAAGATCTAATCTTTCCTTTTGCAAGATCAAGGGTCATGATTCATTCCCTCCAAAATGAATCACTTAAAATATTAAAGCTCACTTTATTACATAAGTGCACTTTATGAAATAAAGTCACTTTAAAATTAGAAGATACACTTTATTAAAAAGTCACTTTAATAAAAGAACCACTTTACAACTTTATAAAAACCCATTACAAAGTTAAGTGCCCAGTAGTGTCAACATAAGGTTACATTTGCATACAAGGCAAAACATGTGGAGTACCTCTCGAGCTAAAAAGCTAACACTCCATCTTAGCGAGGTATGTACTTGCTGCCATCTCCATCATCTGGTCCCATCACATTGTGCTCAGCAGGAGCTCCCTCTGAACCTGGAGCCATCCTCAACACTTGCACAAAACTTGAACTAGAAGATCTTCTCCTGACAGCTACTCGAAACCCTGAGCTCCTTGGAGAATCCACTCCATCCTAAGCATTGGTTTGACCACACTGGCTGAGCCTCCTGCCAGTGCTCAAAAGAGACTCACTCTCTTCTCTCGGAATGCAAGACTGAATCCATGGGCCCACTATAGTCTCAGGAGCCTCCTCATGCTCCTCATTCGACGCTGAATCATACACTAAAGGCCGTCCTTGCAACATATACAACCTGTTCACTCGATCACCGATCAGCTGCAGTTCCACCGGGTCCACTCCCTCCCTGTAGATAAAGACATGTTCCCTCTTGAACAATGTACAATATCCTACATCCTCCAAGGCTAAGACTGAGAGCAAGTTAACTCTCAACCTTGGAACAAAGAGAACTCCATCAAGCTCCAAGAATCCTCCATACTCGAGTTGGAATCTAACCCTTCCAACTCCATGTACAACTCGCGCCATACCATCGTCATTTACCACCAGTCGGTTAGGACCTGTCTCTGTGATATTAAGGAATACTCGCCAGATTCTCGTCATGTGGCAAGAGGCTCCACTATCCACAATCCATTTGATATCACCTCCAAATCCTCTGCTACCAACACTGGAAACTAGGGTAACCAAAGAAAATTCCCTGTCATACTTGAAAGCAAAGTCCTCCATGGCTGCTGTAGCAGCTGTCTCAGGCCCCTCTGGTTCCTTCTTCTTTTTCCTCTCAGGACAATGAGAAGTAAGGTGCCCCAACGGGTTACAATAGTAACATCTGACTTTACTCAAGTCCCTCCCGGAACTTCCTTTCTTCTTTCTCTTTGCAGTAAGAGCAACATTCTCATCAACTTGATCTGTCTTCTGTCCACTGCTCTAAGATCCTTCCCAGATCTCCTCCTGAGTGAAATCATCCCACAGTCTACTCCAATCTGGAAGATGCTCACGATGCACCACACACTTCACGAAGAATTCCCATTCTTTGGTGAAGCCTTTCAAGGCTATCCTCACCAACTCTGAATCTGATATGACCTCTCCAACAACAACCAACTCATCTTTCACTTGAGCTACCCGGGTAAGATAAGAAGAAACACTCTCCTCCTTACCCATCTTGGTATCATGCAGCTTAGCCTTCAAGGCCATCTTCCGGTTCTCATTCTTTGCCTCAAATAAGTTCTTAAGTGCATCCCACATCTCCTTGGTTGTTTTCTTCTCAGCCAAGCGTGGGATAAGGTGATCCTTCACCCCATCCAAAATAATTCTTTGAGCTTTGGCCTCCTTGACCTCATGCAAATCCAAAGCAACAGGATCTGCTGCGGGAACCACAACAATAGAACTGACATAGTTCCAAATCTTGTTTTCCTTGAGAACTATTTCCACTACAAATAGTTGGAAATGCCATCCAACCGACCCTCAAATCTAATACATGCAGCCATTTTCCCTGTCACAACTCAAGGAAAACAATCACAAATTTCCCCCCTTCAACCTCGCCCAAAAATTTCATTGCTCACTGTCACTCAGAGACAAAGCTCTGATACCATGTAAATTTTAATGACAAAAATCAACAAGCTAATGTTCTGTCATACACTTAGCAACCTAGAGATAATTGTCTTGCATGAATTTTGAAATGTCTAACACCCACATTTAGAAATTTCCATAAACAAAAATACATATTGCTAAGTAAATATGCAGCGGAAATAAACACAATGAACAACATTCAATCACCCATGAATAACTCAGAAATTTAGGCAAAAGCCAAGGAAAACCCCAATGTGGGGATACCCAATGAGAGAGAGATATTATTATTCAGCTTCAGGAAAATACATATCAGCAGCAAAATCGCAA
Source organism: Picea engelmannii (assembly GCA_009831015.1). NCBI lineage: Eukaryota > Viridiplantae > Streptophyta > Pinopsida > Pinales > Pinaceae > Picea > Picea engelmannii. The sequence continues at coordinate 310,924 of ML790854.1, forward strand.
TTTCCAGGCAAGAAAAATTCACTTACAGCACACTAAAACAGTCCCAAAAATCTGCCTCGTAATCCGTACCAAATCCGTACTGTTGTACGGCCCTCCCTGTACCTCAAAATCTGTGCACACAGTCAGCTGTACGGACTGTTCTGTATGGCCCAACAACAACAAGCAAAACCCTTGAATCAGCCTCAAAAACTGTGCCAAATAATGCCTCGATTTGTGTGCCCTCTTTCCCTTGTACAGACTGTACGGATCCGTACAATATGGCCTTCTACAACAGAAAAATAACTCAGCAATAAAACATATATGCTCCCTTGGGATTTGTGCCCACCTTGTCTTGGGAAATGTGCCCTCTATGCTGCCTTAATTTTCCTCTCTCAAGCCTACTCGAAAATTTTCTCTCAATCTCCTCTTGTCTTGCACACTACCTAATGCATTCTTTTATAAATCTGAAAATGACCTTTTCCCTCCAAAGTGTCTTTTCACCTTTTCCAACCCTAAATCCAAGGCCAAGATCTAATATTATCTTTTGCAAGATCAAGGGTCATGATTCATTCCCTCCAAAATGAATCACTTAAAATATTAAAGTACATTTCACTTTATTACATAAGTGCACTTAATGAAATAGTCACTTTAAAATTAGAAGGTACACTTTATTAAAAAGTCACTTTAATAAAAGAACCACTTTACAACTTTATAAAAACCCATTACAAAGTTAAGTGCCTAGTAGTGTCAACATAAGGTTACATCCCCATACAAGACAAAACATGTGGAGTACCTCCCGAGCTAAAAAACCAACAGTGGATTGACCGGTGGCTGCAAGGTGGCTGGTAACCCGAATGGACCTGATGAGATTTGATCTTGAGATCTATGTGGACTTAGCACAAGAGCATCTGCCAATCAAGCTAACCCTTGGGGCTTCCATGTCTAATAGGTTTTTCATGAGGAAGAAGCGAATTACAGTCCATGTTGCATGTTCTCAGCAGCATAGTTTAGTTCCAGATCATATTGAAGGTCAGTATAAAATATCCTCATATCAATGGTGCTTCCTGCTTGGAAAATTATCCCTCTTTGTCAACTACATAACACAACAATTTTACATGGACACATGCATCAATTTTAAATGTAGAAAACAAAAGTCTAAAATCTTTTAGGGGTAAGTAATTGACACTCAGCAGGAAAGATGTGGTTCTAACATCTATGGGCTGTTATGAAAACCTGTCTTAATTTGCTGAGGAAAAAATATCTTTCTAGGATATGTGTTTGGTCCTTGTTTGCAATATTATATATCTTATATATCTCAACTGCTTTTGTAACATATCTCTTTTTGTTGTCTCAGCATCCACTTCGTCCATTGGTTTTAGGTGGCGATCATTCAATATCCTACCCAGTTGTGCGGGCTGTTACAGAGCAGCTTGGAGGGCCTGTGGATATTCTTCATTTAGATGCTCATCCTGATATTTATCATTCTTTTGAAGGAAACAAGTATTCACATGCTTCTTCATTTGCACGAATTATGGAGGGTGGTCATGCAAGGCGACTTTTGCAAGTGAGCTTAACAAACTTATCTGTAGACTGTATATCTTTTACTTTTCTTGTGCTTGTATGTGTATGCCTACTCTTGAGGTTTGTGCGCATGTATGGTGTCCGAACCTTTGTTTTACACGCAAAAGTCAAGTTGAGTCCAAAAGGGTGGAAGATGGTCGTTGTAATAGTTTCATAAACCAGCTTAGTACATATATATGTGGGGAACGATTTTGATGTAGTTATTCAGAGGTTTGTCAGTGGAACAGGCCAGAGAAAAATAAGCAAAATGCCTGCCAGAGACGGATGTTTTTAGTTCATTAAAGAGATAATCCTGATAATGAGTTTATTATATATATTTGCCTTTTTGCAGGTGGGCATCAGGTCTATAACAAAGGAAGGTCGGGAGCAAGGTAAAAGATTTGGAGTAGAACAATACGAAATGCACAGTTTCAGTAAAGATCGTGAATTCTTGGAGAATCTGGTTAGACTTCCCTCTCTCTCTCTCTAGACACAGATGTGCATGTGCTGAAGCACATGACTGCACATGTTGTGGAGGCAAACAGCTACTCCTGCGAACATCTGTGCTGGTAGTCATGTCTAGGGCCTTATTCTTATTTCTCTCTGTTTCTTATGGTTGCTTGGAATAATTTTTTAGATAATTGGAATCTTAATAAGTTATTTCTATTTGGAACAACTATAGGAAAATTTGTTACTGACTAAGTTACTAATCACAAATTTGAATTTTGATTTATAGTTGCAAAAGGTAACATCGTTACAAAGATGTGAACCTAAATTGTTCGTGTTGGAACAAGTTTAGTATGTTAAAATAAATGTTGGTTTATAATGGTCAACTAGATATTAGACTTGGGGATTAATAAAGTCAATTCGACTTTAGGTTGGTTTATGCTTTTATGTCTTATTTCACTTTATTGGTTTATCCCACATTCATAAAGTGGATTGACTTGACTTGATTGTAGCCCTATAAAAGAAAGTTTTTGGTTCCTCATTTAAAATACAATACGGAGAACTCTTTCGAGTTATCTTAGTTTTCTTTATGTGCTCGATTTCCGTAATATGGTATCAGAGCCCAGTGTTTTAGAAGTCGTATCAAGAGTCTCAGGCCTTTGAAAGACAAGGTTTCCACTCTTGCGACTTCAATAGTCTGGGTGCAATAAAGTTTGTGTGAGCGTGAAGACCTAGGGACTGCCGCCGGCAGAGATGGATTGAGGGGTCGTAAGCATAGCACATTGAAGAGCCAAAAGGGTTTCATTGAAACCAGGTATTGTTTCATTTTTTTTCGAAGCAAGGTCAATTGTTTATGTTTAATTTTCTGCCACCGTACAATGATTTTTCAGTCGTTGTTTTCAGCCATCAATTCCAGAGGTCGTACGGTACAACAGTACAGTTGTACGAAATCCGTACAGCCGTACGGAATCGTACAAAATCCATATGGAATTGTACGAAATTGCTCATAAAAGTGCAAAACATTTTGAGTTACGGCCCAGAATATCTTCTTTCTGAGTTTCCTTGACAGTATAGACGAATTGGAAGCAAATTGACACTGTTTTTGTCCTATATTGGTGCTCAGATTTGCAGATCTGGAAGTTTTAGTTGCTGATTTATTATTTTTTAGTAGATCCAAGGAGAAATTGTTTTTTGGTGCTGGTTATTAGCAGATCTAACTGGTTTTTGAGTTGTTTGAGGATAAATCTATCTAGATCTATGAAGTTTCAGCGATTGGTACGTAGATTTGAGTATTTTTGGGCTGAATTGGGGCATATTTCTCACAAATATGCATGTTTCTCAGCAGTACGTGGCTGCTATAATTGTTTGGTGCCAGTTACAGGTGTTTTTATTTCCGTGCAATTTCAGGGAGGGAAGAACATGTATTTTGCATTTGTTTCTTTGATTCAATCTACTTTTTTGCAGTCTTGTCTTGTATCTATGGCTTCGTTGTCCAACATCATGTTAGAAGGAAACCAGAAGTTCTCTGGGAAGAACTACAATACGTGGAAGCAACATATGTTATCTATTTTTGAGTACTGGTGTTTGTCAGATATTGTTCTCGGTATAATGTTCCCAAGCCAATTTTTTTCGCTTGGAAACACTAGCTAACCGTTGAACTAACTGTTGACTGTTTGTGTTTGCAGGATGGCCACTAATATTTCGGCCTTAGGGTTTATATTTAGTTGTTCAGCACAATTTATCAAGATTCATTCAATACAATGCAAGATTTCATCAACATACAAGATATGGAACCACAAAGCATAGATTTGACCTCTTTATTAGGAAATAGCAAGAACCTGATACAATATACAAGCAGATCTGGAATAACATTAGATGGCTCCAATAAAGAAGATATGAGCTGCTACAAAATGCTCCCGGAACATAAGATAAGCCTCCCAAAGGCTGAATACAATATGAGAGATCCAATACAAAAAGCTAGGGTTTGTACAACCCCCCTAACTGCTGGTATGTCCTGCTGAAGAATATGAAGACCAAGGTTCGGCCCTCCTGAAGAAGACCTCCAAATGCTACCAAACTCCACCAAGAGATAGATTAAGGCAATATGAACCCCCTCCTGAAATATGAAGCCCAAATACCACGTCTTCCTCCTCCAACTGTTGCAACCCTAAACATGTACGACCCTCCTGAAACCCTAGATAGGACCAACAATTCGGCTTGGATGAATGAGGCCTCCAAACCACTTGAAACTCTCTAGGATGATAGGTCGGGCAGTCACAAACCCCTAGGAGAAGTTTCAAGATCAGATCTGAGGTAGAGCCTCCTAGATCTGAGAATCACTGAATCATCAAAACGTTCTCCTTCCTTCAAAGACGTCCCAACCTGTAGATAATGATCTGGCCGTAGTAACTCCTCAAGAAAGCCTCCAAACTGATGAGCAAGGTCTTGCAAGCAAAACCCTAATGCTAGAATCTCCCAAAGCTTTCTCAATAAGCTGGATCGAACTGTTCCTTAATCATTGGTGCGCCTCGGCTGGAAAACCCTAACAGGTACGGCCCTGCTGCTCTCCTGAATAGATAATGAGTGTAGAATGGTGTGGGTGGAGTATTTCATCCCTGAGACCAAGCTTGGAACAAGGTGAGTGGAATCTTTCACCATTGAGTTGTTCTCTAGGGTTTGTAATCTCAAAACCTTCAAAATTGTGTGCTCAAGAGCTCAACAAGCAAAATACCAAATATCCAAGATTATATGAGAGGTGCGCCCTAGCCTTTCTTTTATACCTCCATTCTGTTTTCCTATTGAGTTAGTTAAACCCCTAGGTTCAACTCCTAACTCAACCTCCAGCGTTCTATTTCTTCATTGAGTCACTTTTTGCCCTTTTTCCCTTTTTCCTAAGTCAACTTCAAATTATAACATTAGTTTGGTTGACTTTTTCCCCATGCTGTGTGTGAGACTATGGTCTAGTGGGGATGTCTAGACCACTAATTCTTCCTAGACCTCTTCATCAAGAGGTGGGGGACATTACACTCGGCAAGACAATCGGACTCGATGTTGCGGGTAAAGACCATGACAAGTTTGATGGACAAGACAGAGAAGTAGTGATGTTGCTCAAGTTGTCCGTGACAGATGAGATGCTTCCCGAGGTTCAAATTGGGAAGACTTTCACCATGATTTGGAAGCATTTGAAAGATTTGCATGAGAGTTCAGATAAGGTCCTGTTGACGGGCGAAATTGACCATCCGTCAACTGGAAGAGTGGAACCGGTCCGGGGTTGTCTAATAACCCAAGCCGTTTGGGATGAACCACCCTGACGGGTTTAGCGGCTCCGTTAGCCGATCTAAGGTCCTAAGAAAACAAAAAAGGAAAACTATACTAAACTAACTAATCTAACTAAAACTAACTATTAAACAAACTAATAAACTAATCTAACTAAAACTAACTATTAAACAAACTAAAACAAAAATTAACTATTCTATATATACAATCTACTAACTAATACTATACTAACTATTTAACTACTAACATAAATAAATCTTATTCACAAAATGTACAATATCTACAATTTACAGATTTAAATAAAACCTGAAAAACTCATTAATATTTTGTCCTAAGACAGAGAGAGATATTTTTTGTTGATTTTATAATTTTATGAACAAGAAATAAAACAAAAAAAACTAACTAAACTAAACAACTAAAATACTAATAAATATCAAATAAATCACAAAACTGACCTGGAGAAACGCTCTAGATTTGTCCTGTATGAGATGATTATCTCAGCTGATCGGAAGGAGGAAACCCGCACCGAATTATCCACTAGCTTCTCGTAAACGGGAAACTGCTGTGCTCTTCAGTATAATTACAGGACAAACAAGACATAAAAATCTACAACAATCTTATGATTTATAAATCTTCACAGTTAAATAAACCTGTATGCAAAGACTTATACAAAATAATTCAATTGATGAAGAAGAGAAATCTGTCATTCATTAACTGAATAAAGTAATTGCTGTATTTCTTAAGTATTGAAAGAAATCAGATATGGATGAGACATTAATTAATTCGTATCATTCTGCAATAGACTATGATAGCTAAAGTAGTCTATAATCAACTGCAAAGCGACATGCATAAACTTGAAACAAAAGATTGATACTATGAAAGCGAAAGCTGTAGCAATAACATCAATTCTCGTCTCAGTTTGTATTAGAAATCCATAGCCTGGTTCTCCCACAAGTGAGGATGCCACTTATTACAAAAAATAATAAGTATTTAAAGACCTTCCACAGGGTAAAACATCCTTGTGGAAGTTATCAAAACTGTTTACATAAAATCTGGGAAGATATCCCAAGTCTAACTAAACTAGAAACCTAAAATAAAACTAAAACACACAAATATCTCCTAGACTGTCCAACATGTCAATGCAATTCGGATGTACTTGTATGACGAGCAAACGGTTTGATCATGACATTTTGGAGTTGACAACGGCTGTAGCCGATTCAACATTCCGAAAAACGATGGAACTAGTAGTCCTCTGCTTCCTATCAGTTGCTCGAAGCTTGTCCCTTTGGCTGGTCAACACCGCAACTTGGTTTTCCAACGCTTTGACTTTCGATTGAAGTAAGGGAACATCTATATAGTATCGTTCCAACCACAAATCACATTGGTCACATGACGATTGTCCGAGCTTCGAAGATGCAGGTGAGGGTTTGGTTACATTGTTGAGGGTTTCGTTAGGCAGTTCRATTCCTRGGTAACTGGGATTGTTTCTTAGGCAAGGGGGAAGATTCGAAACGAAGTCATAAGGTGGCTCGGAGCACAGGCCCTGTGAGTAAGGGTACTCACTAGCTAGGAAGCGTTCTATGTCAGAGTCYGAATCCTCACTAAGGACTATGRGCTTCTGCTCAACACTAGGTTTAGGCTTATTTCTAGCCATTCTCGAGATAAGCCGAGCATTCTTTTTTCCTTTGCCATCAACAGTAGGGTTACCTCTAACCTTTTTGCTCACAGGCTTTTTTATAGCCTCAACCTTCTCAGTTATAACGTCGGGTAAGTCAATATCAGGGTCGACCGAAGGCTTAGGAGAGGGCAGTAGGACATGGAAGGGCACGGGTGGCCCGACCTTGGTTTCATTAACCACAGGCTTGTCAATCTGGATAGGGTCTGTATCATCAAAACCATTTCGAGCGATAAAAGCTCGCCAGCTATCACCGTGGAGACTCAAGTGATGAACAATGATAAGTTTAATTAGTCCATGGTGGAACAGGCTACTATCGGCCTTCTCTCTTTTAAACCTTTTTGCCATTTTGTACAGGCTACGCTGGAAGTAGAAAGGCATATTCAATGGATACCCTATAAAATTCATTAACAAACACAGGTGATAGAGAAAAACGAGTCCATATCGACCCTCACAGGTCACGAATTGTTTAACTACTACCAAAAGGTCATGCCATCGTGGTTTAAGCATGGAAATGGGCATACCTCTGTCACAGGATGTAACCTTTCGCGAGACGAATAGTAGTGGCCATGGCACCTCTTCCACCTTAGAATTTTTGAACCAACGTTGGCCCGTGGCTGCTAACCCGGTGGCAGAGCTAATAAACTCTTCACTGATTTCCAACTGAATGTCGCCCACCTTGGCTCTACAGCCATCAAAAGTCAGGGCGAACTGTTGTGCAACAAATAAATTAAAACCCTCAAACTTCTGCACAAAGGTGAGCCAACCGCTATCCTCTAAGTCTTTCCGTGCATTGTCGAACAGTAGCAAGGCTTGGCTACTGTTCGGCTCAATTCGCACCACCGGTGCCATGGAGCCGAGCACACGGTGAACGAGCCAGGGTTTGGATCATAGCATACACAGGAGCAGAGTGCACGAAGGGTTACCCGAGCTAACGGAGGTAGAACAGGGATAAGGGATAGGCATTAATGACATCGTGCGAAGGTGGTGGAGCTTATTTCTGCCATGCATAATAGTTATTGCCAAGGTACAACCGCCGGCGCTTATAGTCGTTCAACCCACTATTGTATAGTTCAAAAAATCATGTCATTTGCCCGACCAATGAAATCAATGGTAAGTGTATAAACCAACGCGCGCAATCAAAGTTATGCCATAGTTTTAAACACCCAACATACAAATCGAAACCAATACCAATGTTTTGACTATATGACATGCGTTGTAGCAATTCATATCAAGAGTTTAACCAATGTGCCAATGCGTTTTAAACTAGGTGTCATATCAAATGAAATATATCAAGGGTTTAATCATAACACCTATATGTTTTTATGAAACCAATGGTCAAGTAGATCAAATCAAAGAACATGTAAATCCAAATGCCAATGCATCACAAACTCAATGAAACAAAATTACACAATCAATCGAAGCATGAGTACAGATCAAAAGGTCTTGCCAACTGTATCATGATAAGTGAAATGTAGGCGCAATGGGCATATCAACAAGAAGGATAACGACAGTTCAAATAATGATTTTAATGCGACTTCGAAAGACCAAGTTTTCACGCTTACAGTCGTGAAAACAAAAACGAAGGTGAATGTGCAAATGTCGCAAAAATAAAAGTGTCGTTCATTTGAAAATTGGGACGAAAAATTGATGTTTGCAAAATATTGGTGTAGGCAGCTTATTAGTCAGTGGAAAAATGTGAATTGGCTGCCAACAATGGCGACATACTGGTAGAAGCAGTTATCTCTGCCAAAAAGAACAAATTCAGATTAGGATAATGAGAAAAATTCTAACTCAAAAATAACAACCAGAAAATCGTGTAAACATCTTCATTAACCACATATTCCAGCAGTGTTTAAAGGATGAAAACTGATAACAGTCTTAAGACAAGCAAGCCACGATATTAAAGATAAAATCTCCAATACTGTTGACAGAGCCACTGCTGCCAGCAGGCATCCATAGCCTCGACAGGGTTGCCATTTAACCCACTCTGATATCCGTATCCTACCCAAAAGTTCCAGATCAGAATAAAGGACATGTTAAAGTTAAGAGGTTTCTTATTTACGAATTTTCATATACCCAACATTGCTTCGCTGCCAGCGGGCCTGTTCAGTACCCCGACAAAGTTGTCTTGGCGTCATGCATGCATTTACCCACTGCCAACAGACCCGTTCAGCATCCCAGCGGGTTTACAAGCACTTTCCACAACTCTTTTAATGATTTATTTTATTTTTTTAACAATATATAGTCGAGCGGGGTCACGCTGAAAATTATGATATTTTAACATATTTTTTACAGACCTCATTAGAATTTTTTAGAACTGTCCTTTATTAAGATCCAGAGATGTTTCATTTACAGAACCAACTTTCTAAGGCAGGGAGACATCTTCTGAGTCATTCCCTTAAGGAACAGGGACAGCGTAAAAAGATAATGGATGATCGTGACAGGCTTTACTCAGAGATCGAGATCAGTTAATTTCTTTCGAACAACAGTCTTTGCCGACACAGATGTAAATTTCAGAAGTATACAATTGATGTTTGTACAATTTTCAGCAGTCATTTCAGTGAAGGAAATTTTCTGTTTTCTTTGTCTGAATAGCTCAGTATGCAGGTATGTGTATTTCAACAGCAAAAACTATTAAGCATAAGAGAGAAGTCAAAATACACCAGCGAAGAAAAAATTGGAAAGCAAAGAAATCCAAACCACAAAAACAAAAAACAAATATGTACAGAAGGTGCATCTGAAAACCTCATGCAACAAATCCCTTGGGAAACTGAAAGAAAGTAGGAAAATCCTAAATGATGGGAAAGCAGTCCTACTCATGGTACCTTGGGTCAGGGTTGATTTAGATTTATTTATCTCTTTACTTTCCATTTAAGATTTTCATGACGATACTGCGTTTTTGAAAATAAATGTTCAACTTAAAAGCAAAGAGAAAAAGATCAAGCAGACTTCCCTGATAACAATCATATTGTGGTTCTCGTGGTGCGCCCACTTGCGTTCATGACTGCATTATTACGAAGAGAAATAGTGAGAAATAAAACTGAAAGAAAACCTATTCCTAAACCTACCCTAACTATTAAACACATCAGGATACTACGTGAAGTCATGCTTCCAATGTAGCCATCGGAGTAACTCTAATCCTGCAATGAAAACAAGATCAAGCATTATTAAAAAGAATGGTAATATATCAACAAATGATAGAAACATATCACGCTTACCTTCATAAT
>ML790854.1:324903-338784 GCA_009831015.1 Picea engelmannii
ACCGAAGGCTTAGGAGAGGGCAGTAGGACATGGAAGGGCACGGGTGGCCCGACCTTGGTTTCATTAACCACAGGCTTGTCAATCTGGATAGGGTCTGTATCATCAAAACCATTTCGAGCGATAAAAGCTCGCCAGCTATCACCATGGAGACTTAAGTGATGAACAATGATAAGTTTAATTAGTCCATGGTGGAACAGGCTACTATCGGCCTTCTCTCTTTTAAACCTTTTTGCCATTTTGTACAGGCTACGCTAGAAGTAGAAAGGCATATTCAATGGATACCCTATAAAATTCATTAACAAACGCAGGTGATAGAGAAAAACGAGTCCTATTGGGCTAATTCTCCTCAGGTGTGGGGTGTTTCCAGGTGAAGACCAATCTAGGCCATATAAATGCATGAGATGGTATAGGGGATGTTTGGGCAAGGGGTGCAGTGATAACAAGGAAATGTAGGTCTTACCAGTGGGTGCCTTTGTAGAGGGTGAGTTGCACCTTGTCATGGATGCAATTGTTTCCTAGCCCATTCAATGCCTTTTTACTCTTTGTCTTATTGCTTTTTCTTTCAAGAGAATAGATGGAGGAAACTGCCCTAGCGTGGTGACCACTGGTGACAGTGTTACCCACAAGCATTTCACAAAGATGAGAAGGCTAGCTCGTGATGAGACCCCCTTTCTCTTGGCTATGCCACCAAGAGACACTATCCTGGCGTGTTGGCCAGATGAATATTAGTGTCATACCGCTACATGCCCATGGACCTAATAGGCTGGCTCATGATGAGACCCCCTATCCACCAACTAGGTCTTTAGTTTTATTTTATTTCATGGGTCCCACCTTTTTCTTGTTGAGAAGCCTTTTATTGCTTTCTCGGGGATCCCTGGGCGAAGCATCTCAAGGTTTGATCTTGGCTTTTAACTTTTTCCAGCTACTTTTACCCTCTGGGCCTTTAGCCCCTTCTTCCCACAAGGCAAGGTAGAACCCTTACTAGCTTGGGAAACCCAATGCTCGAACCAATGTAGGGGATAGATGAGAGGGAAAATGATGAAAAGTGATATGTATGGAAGGAATGGACGATGACCTTTCATAGACCCACCCAGTGGCAACTCATCCCTAAGAGAACCAACTTACTAGGGCACTATGTCACCCCCCCAGTATGGGCAAGTTAAAAGGCATAATGTCCAAGCAAACGTCATGAAGCAAAAGAGAATTAAATGCACTCATTCAAATGTTTTGAGAATCAGAGTGACACATACCATGATACCCGGACTCATTACCTCATGGAGCAAGACCCACTGCTACTTCAGAACCGGGTCGATGGGATGGATGTTGTTGTTGCTGATAGATGGGAAGTGTTGGAGAAAGGATGGGCCCTTCAGGGCCAAGCTCAAGTCAATATGTCTCTCGGTACTCCATGTGTAGGACCTGTGGGCCTCGAGACATAATCTCCTTAGTTATCCCTAGGATACGAGATAACAAGGACCATATTTATGTCATGGGCCGGGACATGGACAATGCAAGTATTGAGCATGAAGATGTGGCCATGAAGTTATTTGCCTCATCATTGACTAAAGAAGCCCTTGATTGGTTCAGAGGACTCCCTGACAATAATCTCATGTCCTATGATGCTTTTTCCAACTTATTCAAGAACAGATGGTCGAAAAAGGAAAATGGTGGGACACTTGGGGCTCACTTTAATCAGATAAAGAAAAAGGAGAATGAAATAGTAAAGGAATTTATTACCAGATTTGACAGGATATACAATCAAATTCCAACAGATTTTCGTCCCACAACATCATCAGTTCGTCTCCTCTACGTGAATGCTTTTGCAGGGCAGTTTTGATTCATTCTCAAAGATAAAAAGCCCACTTCATTAGCAGAAGCTAAAGAGTTCAGTATCGACATCGAAGAGAATCTCCTTGATTCAAAAGTGGAACCTTTTCAGTACCCTCGTGCCAAAGTAGAAGCAAAGACGAAGGTTTCCAACAATAGTGCTCCTGATCCGATTGCTTTCCTGACTCAGAAGATAGACCAAATGAATACTCAATTTGTTCAAGTGCAAAATCAGCTTATGAGTCGTATGACTACAGTGAAAAGAAATCAATCTGCTCCCAGACCTCAATTTGCTAAACAACATAGAGATGCCACTGGTTGGAAACCAAGATCTCAATAAGAGGCACAGGCCCCAGATACTTTGAAACCTGTCGGGACAGTTGATGTAGAAGCTTGGTGCCTCCGGTGCCAAGAACCCCACAAGGAAGATGAGTGCCCTCGACGAGACGAAGATTATCATGACGATATAAACTTCATTGATATGATTTGCAATTTCGAAGAGGAACAAGTTACCCAAGAGAAAATCAATGAAGCCAGAAGAAGAGGAGAAAGAGAGGGGAGACTCCGGGCCTTAAATAAATTGGTAGATGATCAGAAGAAGGAATTAAGTAGGAGGAAATATCTAACCTACACTAGAAGAAATAAAACTTCAACCCCTCCGCCACAGCCTGATACTTCTCTTCCATCAGCGGAAAGGGTGGCTCCACCGCCTCCACCGTCGGTATGTGAGTTACTTCCTAAGCCAACTCCTACAGATGATATTCAGTTAAATATAGATGTTGCAAGCATGTTTGGAAAATTGAATATGACGATCCCAATACAGAGATTTGTAAGATCCCTTCTGTAAAAAGGGAAGTTTTGAAAGTCTTACAGGTGCCAACCAAGAAGGAGGATCCTCCCATCATTTTGAACACTATGTACCTCGATCGGCCAAGGGACAAGAACCCTCCTTTCTATCTTTCATTAGGCATGAATGGCCTCCGATTGAACAACTGCATGCTTGATTCAGGGGCCTCAACAAATGTCATATCATTGAAGGTGATGAAACAACTTGGTTTGAAGACAACTCGACCTTATGGCAATGTGTGTGGTATTGATTCCAAAAAGGTCAAGGTTCTCGGGGTATGTGACGACATCGAGTTCTTCCTGATTGATTTTCCACATATCAACATTCTCATGGACATAGTAGTGATCGACATCCAGATGCTTGGGGGATTCTCTTATCTAAGAGTTGGTCTACTTCTCTTGGTGGTTTCTTTAGCATGGATCTCACCCATGCACACATTCCCATGGGAGATGGCACTTTTCAGATAGTATACAATCAAGAGAAAGCTGATAGACACGTGATGAATCTAGATGGTCCTAATTATGTCAGCGAATGCAATTATGATGTGCCCCCATAGACCATTGAGTATGATCCATCCAAGATACCCTCTATGCAAGACTCCATGGACACGCTTCTTCCATGGACAGATCAATACAAAGAGAAACTTGCAAAGTACCATGGGAAGGAGCCAGGGTCTATCCATATTTTGAAGAAAGAAGATGAGAAACGTGAAGATATCGTCAAAGAGACAGTCCACACAGAGCCTCCATACGTTGAAAATACATCTTACATCGATTTTACTGAAGGAAGTCTTCTGCTCATGTGGGACAAGAGAAGGGGCAAGCCTGGATATGACCAGTGAAACAATAAATCATAAGAAGTCTGATAAAGAAAGGTACTATCTGACAACATTAGACGGGAGAAAGATGCCATTACCAGTGGATGGATCTCTTCTCCGACCTTACATCCAAGTCACATGACTTCTTCAGGGCCCATGCCCCAAGTAAGTAGGTAAGTCATCTTGCTTTCCCCTGCATTTTCATCTTGATTGCTCATACTAGATTAGATGCATTTCATTTTCATTTTGCTCTACTTGCATATTGATTTCATGCTTAGCTTAGAAATTTTTGAAAAATGTCAAAATTTTTCTTTTCTAGTTTAGTTTTCATTTTGGATTTATATATATATATATATGGATGAAGGGTGATAGCACCACCCTAGATGCTCTGATCCCTTTGTCTGAGTTTTTGGCAAGCACAGATCTACCAGGAGATGTTGTGGTTCTCATGCACTCTACGACGAGCACATGTCCCCAAGTAGGAGCCAGATGTTATCCCCATTTTGTGGATAACTAAGGAGATTATGTCTCGAGGCCCTCAGGTTGCAGATATGGAGTGTGGAGAGACTACATGACCAACAACATCCTTTTGCACAGATGGAAACCCCCTCACCACCACAGATGTTGTTATAAAAGCTAACCTACATCCATTAGGGCTGCATAACCCTAGTTGATAACTCTCTCTTATCTCACAAACTAACCCTAGGAAATCTCTCTAACTTCACTCACCTAGTCTACTAGCTAGGGCGCACTTTTTGGGCTAGTTCTTGGCACTTTTCCATGGTTAATTTTGTTGTTGCATGCCATTGAATGCTACAGCCATAAGGCTGAAAATTTACTGCAGAAAATCCCTTTATAACAGCTTGCTTTATTCAATCTCAAAGTGTTATATTTAAGTCATGATTGATTGCCAAATTCATTGATAATATTGTTGGTTAATATTATGCTTTTACATGTTGATTTAGATGTTTTATTTTCTTATATAAACTGTTATCTATTGCTGCAAATTAGGGACAGCAAGCTTAACTTGTTGATCCATACTAACATATAGCATTGTAAGGTGTATTTCTTTGTGTCTCGGGAAGGTACAATTATTCGAAGAAGTACTACATCTTTGAGGCAACAATTACTTGGCTAGGCATCTCCTCTCACATCTCACTTCGCTTAGACTTGACTTCTAGGGGCTTACTTTTCATCATCATCCATCTCCGTCTCATTCCCCCTAGGGTCACCGAGATCGCCTCCCTAAAGTGACCTTGTCACCCTTGAAGTGCGTGGCCTACATCGAGGTGACATTGGGTGTAGGATTCCCTAGTTGTAGCTCTTGCCTTTGTGGTTGGGTCGGGCTTTTCCCAACCTACAACCTGTGCTATAACAGACTTGATACACACAGATGTGTGTGGGCTCATGTCACAAGTTTTCTTGGGTGGTTGGGAGTATTATGTTACTTTCATTGATGACCACTCCAGGAAGACCTGGATTATTTTCCTGAAGACCGAGAGTGAGGTCTTCAAGAGGTTCCAAGAGTTCAAAGCTCTTGTGGAGAACTAGACAGGAAGAAAAATCAAGGTTTTGCAGTCAGATAATGGAGGTGAGTATACCTCCACGGATTTTGCAGAGTTCTGTATCGAGCAGGGTATGAGAAGGAAGTTGACCATTCCTTACAACCTGCAATAGAATGGGGTTGCAGAGAGGAAGAACAAGGCCATAGTTGGTATAGCGAGGTCGATGTTGCATGATCAAGCACTGCCATTCTACTTGTGGGCAGAGGCTTGTAGTACTGTAGTATATCTGCGGAACAGGAGTGCCCATAGATCTTTGGGGAGGAAGACTCTTGAGGAGGCCTTCACTAGGAGTAGGCCTGATGTTGAGCACCTACACATATTTGGGTGCTCGACATCCCCTCATGTCCCCTCAGAGAAGAGGACAAGGCTAGATCCCACAACAGAGAGACAACAGAGAGAGGGATGTTAGTTGGATACTCAGAGGTCACGAAGGCATACTGGATCTACATTCCAGCACCGAGGAGAGTGGTGGTGAGGAGAGATGTCAAATTCGAGGAGGATAGAGCCTTAAGGAGATCTCTCGAGTTGAGAGACATAGTTGAGGAGGTCCCATAGTTGCAGAGTGATGCTTCACAGTGGACACAGCTCCCACAGTTGCAGAGTGATGCTTCACAGTGGACACAGCCTCAGGTGTCGAGTTCAAGGGTGACTGGTCCACCCGAGACCATTTTAGGTTCACAGTTGTTTAGTATACAGACAGTTGGTGCAGGTGCTTCATGGTCATAAACTACTTTGCAGAGATCTATGCATGAGACTCAGGGGCATGAGGAGACTACTCCATGAGAGGTTACTTCAAGGAAGAGGAAATCGAGATGGTTTCAGGAGACCCTGAAGGAGGCAAAGGAGTATGTTGGAGAGCCTCAGAGATTGATGAGAGAGAGTAGGGCGCCAAAGAGGTTTGGGTCCCACTCAGCTATGGTGACGAGCAGATCAGATTCAGAGGTCACTTTTGATGAGCAAGTTGCAGTCTTACTCACCGAGTCTTTGCCAAGAGGCAAGTATGTCCACTTCAGGGACAAATTTGGAGGGGTGAGTGACACTTTCCTCATTAAGAGGGAGTGTTGAGATTTGGGTACCTTGGAAAATGGTCCCCTTGTGTTTGTGAGTCTCTAAACACAAAGGGGGAAAGTTTTTCCCTCGTGCTTGTACTTTATGTTATAATTTCACTTTGACTTTATTCACTTAAGTCATAAGGTGACATTAATTTCACTTAGGTGTGAATTAATGAACATAAAGTGAACTATGGAAACTTAAGTGAATGATGAGATCTAATATCATCTATTCATTTTGGAGAAAGGCTTAGATCTAATATGGGCCCTTGGTTTTCTAGGTTAGCCTTGAGATTAGGCTAAAGGAGGGAAAAGGAGGCTCAATTGTTCACTTGAGAGAGTTGAGTGAAGAGAAGAGAGGGAAGTGAGGGTTTGGAGAAGAGAGACACACTTGAGAAAAGGAGGGTGCACAAGTTCATGAGAGAATTCATGGAGGAGAAGGGCGCATATGCTTGAGGGCGAATTAGTGAGAATCTAAGGGCGCAAGCAAGCAAGGAAGCATTAGCTTGAGAGGAGGGTGCACTTGTGGAAGCAAGGGTGCATAAGAGCAAGCTAAGGGTGCAAAATTTGAGGAAGGCATGGCCACAATCTTTGTGAGGAGGAGCACACTTGAGGCAAAGTGCACACCAAGCAAGGAGAGGAGGGCGCATCTAGTTCTTGGGTGCATCCATCAAGTGGGCAAGGTAAGGCAAAGGCAAAGCAAGGTGAAGAGGGCACACCAAGGCAAAGGGCGCATTCTTCAAAGTCTAGCAGGCACAAAGAAATAACTAACTCCAAAGCTAACTTGAGAGGAGTAGCTATTGTATCGGGTTCTTTTGTTCCATTTCTTTGTTGTAGCATTTTCTTTGAGATCTCCATAATATATCTACTCTCTTACTGGTTTTCCTCATGGGGGTTTTTCCAAGGTCATGTTGACCAAAAACACTTGTGTCAAATTGTGATGGTTTGCGTATTACTTTCAGCTTAGTAGGTGTTAAAGATCCTAGAGGATTATTGTTTGTTTTGATGTATGTGAAGAGCTAATTTGGAGAACAAAACTATCCTACATAAACCCTTCACAAAGAGGCACCAAAAGAGCATGCAATCATAATCTTAAGGCAGTTTTTTTCAGTGGGTAAAGTTCAGATTGGTTGGTTGTTTGGACAACAAGAAAACAGTCCTAAAAATAGTGAGAAAACAGTTTGAAAGTACCTTGAACTTAGTACCCAACAAGAGGTCACATGACAATCCTGTTGGCAGCTGTAGGAACCTCAAATTTCTTCATTGTGTTAACTGAGCAACAGACAACAGATTGGCATTGAGGTTTGGCACATGACAGACGTCGACAATTTTCCCATGCCGATAGGTAACATCACCCTGACCAACGACATCCAGAGAAAAATCATTAGCAACATAGATTTTCCTCTCCTTAGCTTCATCCAACCATGTGAACAAGGAGGCATCCTTAGCCATGTAATTAGTGCACCCAGAGTCGACTACCCATCCGTTCTGCACAGAATGAGACAACGAGGCTTGAGAAATTCCAACTTGGAAGGTGAAATTATCAGCGGGTCGTCGTTCAGAGGACAGGTATGCAGGTTTTTGTGTAGAGGCACTCTGTCCCTTGGATCAATCCTGCTCTTCCCCTTGAGCAAGTGGGCTTGATGTTTTCCACCAAGCTTGCGTTCTTCAAGCAATCTATGTTGATCAATAATCGAAAGACCACAGAAAGCTTCAAAGGTGTAATCCTTACCATCTTCCTTGCATGTTTTCCATTGGTGCCAAAATTCGACATGAATACGTCGAAAGGTGTTCTCAAATTCATTAGGACCGGCTTGATGAGTTGTCCATCAACAAACCACTGACGCAGAGTCAATCACACAACAAATCCGACTCGGCAAGGTTTGCAGATAACAAGTCGATGTTTTAAACCATCGACTCAGATACCATGTTGGAGAAAGGGGTGGAACCAGTAACGAAACAGATAGACAATTATGTAGATAATCGAAGAGGCAATAAAATTTCAAAAACAAAGGGTGGTGTCTAAAGACACCGTTACAACACTTAAGCAAAGCGCACTGTGATCAGAACATCACAGTGCATATTGGACCTTGATATCTCCATATGAGATCAACTCGATCGCTTGATTGCCATGATGATAATGACCCAATGGGTCTGTTATTTATAGCCTCAAGATCTAACCAACTTCCATAGAATCTAGAAGATATTGTCCACATGTAACTGTTGGTTGTTAGGGTTGACTTCGTCAAATCCGCGCTGTCAAGTCAACTCGACAAGGATGCCTGACCCGACCGTCCATGCGTCCAACTCGTAGTCGATTGCTAGGCTGGTCAATCCACTACCCGACTATCTTCGAATGTTAGTCGATTGTCCGATCGACAAGCATGTTGACTAATTGACCAACTGATGTAGAGTTTTGGCGATCGCCTGATCGACTGTATCCAAATGTAGGTCAATCAGTCAATCGACTGAATCCAGGGGAAGTGTGACGAACCATCTATGCTTGATGTTCCAATACTTACCTTTGTGTTCTTTCTTTTTTGGAAGAGTGCACCCACTAGTGAAGTTATCTTGCTATTTTTAGATGTCTATTCTTGGAGTGTGACTTAGACTCCTGTTATTTTTGGAGGAGGACATTGCTTTCTGTAGATTCCTGGTGTGCATGACTTGAGGAGGTTCCTCATGACTTATGATTGGTTGTGGCTTGTTATTTATAGCCAGGGGGAGGAGTGCCCACCTTTTGAGCTTGACATTGTATAAGATAAGATAAGATAAGATATTTTTATTAATGTCCAACAAATGACCACAAATAGGTCAATGGGACTGCTAAGTACATTAGTGAAAAGACAAAGTGGAAGCGCAAAAGTGGCTCCTAGAAAATCATGAAGCATGTTATTTATACCAAGAGGTGGAGTGCTTGACTCAAGGATCTTTTTTTAATAGAGTTTCCTTGTTTACACTTGCTATTTATAACTAGGAGATGGACCGCATGGATTAAGATGACCTTTGTGGACTTTCCTCCTTTACACATGCTATTCTCGACCTAGGAGTGGAGTGCATGAGTGGTGGAGGTTACTTTTGGAGTTGGAGGAGCTTTTATTGGTGGAGTGCCCTTTTTTACACCTACTATTGTTATGTAGAGATGAAGTGCATCAGTTGAAGGCTTTTGTGGAATTTCTTTATTTACTAGATGCTATTTTGGTTTATAAATGGAGCGCATGGGTTTGAGGAGGCTTATTTTAAGCAATACATGGTCTATATATAGGAGACAAGGGTACATTTACAATTAAAGGGTCTAGCCAACAATACTAATATAACAATAGAAATACAACAACTCAATATCTAGGGCTTTATGCTTAACATGGGGCTTTGTCTAGGGGCTTAACTTGCCCCTCCCCTTCAAGCAAGTGTTTCCCTCAACACTTGATTGGCTGTGACTGTTTTTGCATGAAGAACTCATCTTTCCATGTCACTTCTTCTATTGGTAGATTCTCCTTTATCTTTCATTTTCATCCTTTTACTTAAATTTTTAACATTACCATTAATTGTTTCAGGATGTTTGAGAGTGGTTCCAACCTCATTGGACTTCATATGGAGAAAGTAGAATTTTAGGTCCCATTCAAAATTCAACAGACTTAACAGTTTTCAGGATTTCAAGATTGGCAGGATTGCAATGTTTCCACTGGATTCTATCATGTATGAGGTATGGAACTGGCATTTAATCAAGGGCACCAAGCCTTTTGTGTACCTCTATGTTGGTGGCATTAATTGTTGAACTCTTATGTCAGGACCCCAATAAAAATGTACCCTTCACTCAAGTATAAACTCTTCTATTGAACTCTTCTCTTTGTCATTGTGTCATGTGACTTAGTGGTGTATGTGCACACCAACCTCCGTCTTATTTACAGGCAAAGAAAAGAGTGTTTGAAGGGAAAAACAAAGATGTGGGATGTGTTACTTGATGATATGGGTTTGGACAACAGTGTTGAGTTGGCATTATCCAACTTGGATCTTAGTGAACCAGTGCTAGAGCTGGTCACTTTTAATGATGGTGATCCTCTTGAGGGGTCATCCTCCACATCAACAGATGCACAAATTACATTGGATATAGAGGAGGATGGACGAGAGAGCAGTTTAGTGATGTTGATCTTGATCTTGATGATTATGACATGGAGGACTATTGACAGTCACGACTCATGAGCTATGAGATTCTTCCATCTACCCTATGGCCATTTTGTATTTGCCATTGGCATTCCCACCTATAGTATCAGACTTCAGTGACTCTAACTCAGTATCTATCTACATTGTAATAGATTTTGATTTTGATGACTTAATGAGATTGAGAATTGTTGAGATTTGGGTACCTTGGAAAGTGGTCTCCTTGTGTTTGTGAACTTCTAAACACATGTGGGAAGTACTTTGTACCATGTACTTTATGTCTAATTTCAATTTGACTTATGAGATTTAAGTCAAAAGTGAAATTTGGTCATTTAAGCCTAAAATGACTATTAATTCACTTTGTGGGTGAATTGAGGGATATAAAGTGAACTGTGAAACTATGGAAACTTAAGTAAAGTGGGTTTTGAGTTTAGATTCTTTTGAGATGATCTCAACCATTGATTAGGGATGAGATGAGATGATCTCATCCACACATACTTTAGGTTTCCTTATGCTTTCTTAAGGAGGGCACAAGGGCAAAGGAGAGGCTCATTATTCCTTGTTATGTTCACCAAGAGAGTTGGGAGAGGAGCATGAGGATGAGGTTGGAGGCATTGAGCGAGGAAAGCTTGGGTGCCCCCATTCATGGAGGTAGCCAGAAGGCTTAGTCCTTCATTTATTTGTGGAGCTTGTTCTTGCTATGAGGAGGGCGCACAGCTAGCAGCGAGGACTTGCAAAGGTCAATTTGCTTTGAGGACAGTTTCAGTGGAGAGCTACAACACAGATTCAGAGTTTGGTGCAAGGGTTTCTCCATCAGAGATTCCAATTGGCATAGAGCTTCAGTTCAGTGGTTTTGGCAACTTGTGAGGAGGGCACACCATCCTAGGGTGCATCTCTACCATTTGGGCTTGTGTTTCAGCTTGGTTCAAGCTTCTATTGTATCAGGTTCATCTTTTTATTGTACTTGTTGTATTCCACCTTCTATTCTCCACATTTATGCACTCAGATTCCAAATTGGTTTTCCCCAGGGGGGGTTTTATGCAGGGTCATGTTAGCCAAAAATACCTGTGTTCATTTTCATGTATGCTAGTGTTGAGAACATCATTATTTCAGCTCTAAAAGATCTCTAGGTGTGTTACATAGCTTATGGTATGCATGTGCTAACATCTTGTGACAAAAACTACATGCTAAAGCACCTTAATGGCCTATGTAACTGTAACAAAACAGCAAAGAAGTTACTGAACAGTTTGCTGTTATAAAACAGCAGCAAACCCTTGTTTGACAGTTGAAACTTAGAGCCAACTTGAGGTCAAAGACAGACCTAGTTGGCAGCTTGTTAGGACCTTGAAAATCTTCAAGAATGCTGCAACTTATGGTTCTAATTTCTTGTGTGTTCAGTTTTTGTCATTTGATCATTACTGATGTTACAATGTATTATGTTAAATGTTTTGTGTCATGTAAATCTTCTAGTTTCTAACAAAATATGAATCTTTACATCTATATTTAATTTTCGTATGTGTAATTTTCAATTTTTTTTCAAATATATATGTGTGTGTGTGTGTGTATTCTCCGTGTCCTGTTTCCAGGGTCACCATGTCATGCGTCAGACACTCGTATTTCTGTATCCTCCGTGCCCCATGTCATCGTGTCAGGGGACTTAGCTTATGAGCATGCTTCTTCTTATAACCATATTGGGTTCAACTTAGACTTTTGAATTGTTGGTGAATAAGGGATTGGGCATGTTAACCTTGGATCTTAAATTGATAGGTCACTTTTTGTATTTTTGACATGTTGGCGTATAGATACATTGATAATATTGTGTATGAACGTTCAAGTTATTAACTACAAATCAGTGAAGCATGATATCAATTTTTGTATCCTTTGACATTGACTTATAGGTACATTGATAGTATTATGTATGAACTATAAGTTCTTAACCCCAAATCAGTGAAGCATGATCTCATTGTTCTTTCTTTGTTGCCATGCTATAATGCTTCGAGGAAAAATATGTGTTCTCTATTGCAGTGCCATAAGAACTACAGATTGATTTGAAAATAATTCTGCAAGTACTTGAACCACATCTCTTTAATGGGGTTATGAGTGTTGGCATTATAATGGCTTTGATTGCTTAACTTTTATCTGAAGCTTCTGTTGTATTGCTGGTGTACCTTCCATTTCTTTTGCAGAAACTTGGGGAAGGTGTAAAAGGCGTTTATATCTCAATTGATGTGGATTGCCTTGACCCTGCTTTTGCACCTGGAGTCTCGCATCTGGAGCCAGGTGGTCTCTCTTTTCGTGATGTCATGAACATTGTGCAAAATCTGCAAGGAGACATTGTTGCAGCTGATGTTGTAGAATTTAACCCACAGCGTGACACAGTTGATGGAATGACAGCAATGGTTGCTGCAAAGCTTGTAAGAGAACTGACGTCAAAGATGTCCAAGTTAGCTGATTGAAAGCAGCCGTGATCTATTCTATTTCATGATACATGAGATCTGTAACAGGAGGAAGTTCTTCAATTTTGTGAGTACTTCAGAGAATAAAGGCATGTCTATTGTCAGGGTTATTTTGAGTAGAAATGACTGAAGAATATCAAAAGACCCAGTGAATGGAAAACATCAATTTTGAACTATCCTGTGAATGCTTGATATGAATAAATGAAGGATCAGGCTCTTCTTGAATAGTTTCTAATTATTTTGTTTGTCTCATCTTTTGTTCAAGTTTATTATATGAATCATTGCTTCAATCAATTGGCTTCTGATGATTCCTATGAATTCTATTAAAATTTTCAAGAGTTCTGGGGGATTGTTGAAGAATGTGAAAGGGTTTAGAATCTAGATGTACGAATATTGAGTGAATCTTTCTAGCTCCCAAACCTGGATTGTAATGGATTGGAAAACGTGGAGGTGAATGGATGAATGCTTTAGTTTTAAGAATGTTATATGCAAACTTGGCCTAGAGTCTCAAAAGCTGGGGTATATTGTTTACATAGTTTTACTTGTTCCCAATTCCTCCTTTTCAGAACTTTCAAAAGACAACCCATCTAAGCATCCCAGTGAGGGTTAGTGCTTGAAATTCGTTCTCCTTAATTTTCAAAGATCCAAAAAGAACATTGACAAACAAGGAATGGCACATTATAAGTATTTACAAGTATATGGACAAACTTGGCATTAAATCATAAATGTTTGCAATTCTGCAAAAATTCAGAAAATGCTTTGCTCAGCAAAAGTTTAAAATCTTTACAAATTTCTGGAAACATAAACTGCTAATGACCAAGACAGCTCTAAAATAAAGGATAATATAGTCTCCACTTCTCTGAAAGAATTCCCCATGTGAAGTTCGATGTTGATGATGACTGTTGGGACTAAAGCTATTCCATTAGTTTCAGAACAATGATGGCTCGAAACTTGAGCACAAACATAGATATATTTTTAGTGCACAAAGACTCACTGGACAAATGAGAATTGTTATCCATCAAAGTTTGAACATCATTTGTTCAAAATTCAGAGTTCAGAAGTTCAGCCGGTCGTAAAGACCACCCTGTTACTCTACATTTTCCATAAAAAATTGTAATAAGAGGTGTTTGCATGATGAACTTGTAAAAGGTCTTAGCCACCT
>ML790854.1:356064-375960 GCA_009831015.1 Picea engelmannii
TAATGTAAATGAAACTTGCACCTAACAATTGTTTCTCAGTATCCTTTTGATGCAAGTATATGTTCATTTGATTATATATATCGTGGTGAATGTTTGTTTCATGTTTTTATTCAGTTTATGGTTGATGGTTTGAAAGAATAATTAAACTCCTAGATTTCAATTTGTGTACTTAGCTTAAAAGCCTCAGTATATTTGTTAGGGACTACCCCCCTTGGCTTCGCTAGGAATTGGCCTAGACGGAGGAGTTGAGGATTAGGTGACAACACCTTAACTCTCACTTGCCCCCAAGGACACACCGAGTGGATTGAAGATTTCTTCCACGTCTCCCAGGTGTGTATAAGGCGGCAACAAGAATGAAGGTAGATTTTTAGGTAGTTGCAACAAACTGTTGATCAGCAAGAAAAAATAATTAAAGCAACAGTTTAATCGTTGTGGGTTTAATCTGAATGTAAACGAGTCATTTTTTGTTTTTTATAGGAGATGTAACATGAGCTTGTTGAAACTGGTAATTGTGGACAGATATCTCTTGCAATTAGTGCTTTTCCTCTTTTGGGAATTCTAATGTATCGTTGGCTAAGATGCAATATTAATATGTGAAGACTCTACCTTGTGAATTGTTCTTGGAGTTCCATTAACAATGCAATCACTGATATTAACTCTATGTTCATCTTTTGCCAATAATTTGGAATAGTGCATCGATCCTAAAGTGATTGGCTTATCCATCGATCTTCTCTTTTTGAAATTTTCTTTTGCTCTTTTATTTCCCACTCAAATATCCCAATTTGGTTACATTTTACTTGGACTATGTCGACAATCATGCTCTAGTCCCAATGTTACTCCTATTATCACACAGATTGTAGGTTGGGCAAAGCTCGACCCAGTCCACAAGAGTGAAACAACTATGAGAGTAGCTATCCATTGTCACCTTAGATAGATACTCCCCTTGCTTTAGTGATGATAAGTCACCACGAGGGGGAAATTCAGATGACCCTTGGGGGATTAAGATGGAAGATGATAAAATGACCAATGAAACCCCTATAGGTTAGGTTTGGTAGTGGAAAGAGGCTTGAAAAAGAGTCTTGTTGGTGAAGGGAGGTTGCCAAAGTGTTGTGTACCTGCTTAAACTTGCTCGGAGCAAGACAAATGATCGTAAAACCAAGCCTATATCAAAGGGACAAGCAAGGAAAGCTTGTCCTAAATTGCAGCAGTATATCAGATTTATATCAGCAAAGTAAATTAGCAAATGGCTGCAAAATATGTTGCCAAAAGTCAAGCAAAAGATATTAGAAACTAAGCTAGCAATGTCTAGTTTAACTTCCACTGAAAAGAGCAAGACTTTAATGGCATTTAGGGATGTTTATTAGGCGTTATTAGCTAGTTATTATTACAGCCAAGTGGCTGTAGCAAACAAATGTTACAGCAGCAAATTCCAACCAAAAAAATCAACAAGTAAACCGTCAAAAAGATAGCCAATGAGGAGTAGTACAGTAATCTAGGTTCACAAGTAAATTTCAGCGAGGGAAAAGTGAGCAATAGATAAAAGACAGTGAGTTTTGTTGCAACCCTAATGGTTGTAGCATTAAGTTGATAACAGCAAGAAAATTTCTTGACCAAACTAGATGCCCTTAGGGCACGAGCAAGATTATGACACTAAGAAAATATTCCAACTTGAACAAATAGAATATCTCTCAATTTCATGTATAACAATGCAATGATTTTATTTCTCCAATGCAACTTAAGATTAGTGCATTGTCAATGGGTTATGGAGTCTTCTTATGTAAGGTTAGATCTACTACTTCTCTAGGGGTGTAAGCCCTTTTACTCCCTAGAGCAAGCAAATCCAACAAGGTAAATCTAGGAGGGTGTAAGTCTTTTTACTCCTCCTAACAACCTTTGCAAATAGCTTATCCACTTAACAATAATGCTAGACTTGGTGGAGAGTGTATGCTCTTATACTCCTCCAAGGGTTTAGACAAGAACAACCACGAAACAAGAAAGAAACACCAATATGTAGAAATTCCTTACCAATTCAAAGAGATATGCAAGATAAACCCTTATCGACCGAGAATATTCCGTCACCATAGCAAGAGACAAGAATCCAAGAGGTAGTGCACCACTTCCTTCCACAAGACAAGTAACTAGCATCCAAATAGCATCAAAGAGATGGACATGCGATTTTTCCAAGAGGGGCGAAAATTTCAGCCATGTATATGTAATTCTCAAGTGAGATTGTTATCTCTCAAATGAAATGAGCAAGGTCTTATTTATACTTGACTTTAAAAAACAATTTGTCCACATAACATTAGGGTAAACCACAATTTAGGGAGGCCAACCTCCTAAATTGCCCCTTTACAATTCAAAATTTGATTTTACATAAAGAAGAAAACCCTAAAAGATGACATCATACCACCCCTAGGGGTGACGTTTTGGCAAAATGAGCAAATAGTTGAGCTCTTTGAAGGAGACGTTGGGCCTCCAAAGGCCATAACTCCATGGTCCAAGGGTATTCCTTCATCCGATCATGCCTAGTCATCTTCAATCATCACCACCATCCAAACCTTAGCCTTCCATATGTGACATCATGCCCCAAAAGTGCAGCGCGAGGCCTCCAAAGGCAAGTTGTTGGGCTAGGAAGGCTAGCAAATCACCTGTAGGGGATCCCCAAGTGCCTCAAAAGGTAAGGTATCCAATCCAGGTGTCCAAGAAGCAAGGGCACATCATCCATCATGTGGGCTTCAAGCCCCAAGTGAAGGTCCAAGTGACCTTGTGCCTTCACGAAAAGTCTTCCACTTGTTAAGGCCTTGCAAAGATAATCAATTTTGCCCTCCAAGGACTCACAAGTCACAAGCATCGTGTCAAGTAAGCCATATATAACAAAAGAACCACCCAAACATGTGCATCAAATCCCCCCTCTCAAAATAAACAAATGCTTAAACACCTCATGCAACTTGTCAAATTTAGGTATGGGAGGGTTGTCATGGTGACCTATTAGGTGAATCATTTCCCAAGTCAAGGAGTGTTTCCCAGGTGGACCCTCTCTAAGTCATGTGAAGATTATGAGGTGGATAGGGGTCATACTTTTGGGCATGGGGTTTCTTGACATACAAGGGATCATATTGTTTCATTTATGGGTTCCTTTGTAGAGGGTGTGTTGCCCTTTGTCTGTGATGCATGATTTTTGCAAGCCCTTTTGTCATTTGATTTAATAGAGTGTTCCCAGGTTGAAGCTAAAGTGGGACTTCTACCTAAGCATGAAAACATTTACCACCTTAACTCTACCCTGGTCACACTGTGCTTCCCCAAGTTGAAGACAATGTGTGGGACTTCTACCTAAGCATGAAAAACATGCCCACACTTGCTCTACCTTGGTTGACACGTTTAATTAGTTATTTATTTTACGAGTCCCTCAATTTTTTGTGATAAACATTTCATTGTTCTTAGAATCCCTGGGCAAGCTTTGGAAGGTTTATGATTGGCTTTTATCTTTTTCCAGCTACAAGCCTTTGTGCCTTCAACCCCTTTTTCCCATGAAATGAGGTACAAACCCTTCTTGGGTCAATGTGGCTCGAAAACCAAAAGATGAGGAAACAAAGGGAAATAAACATGGAAAGTGGCAAGTATGTGTGGGAGCGGTATGATGACTCATTAAGGAGACCCCCTAGTAGCAAACCTTTTCCCGAGGGTGACCACTTACTAGGACATAATGTCAACCACCAAGGTGAAATAGGGAAAAGAGCATAATTTCCAAGAAAACGTTTTCAAAATCAAGGAAGAACCCTTTGCAACATATTCAAATGCTTCATTTATTAAAATGACACTTACCACAATGTTGAACTCGTTACCTCATGGAATAAGACTTGTTGTCCTCTGTGAGCCAAGCTGGTGTGGTGAATGGTGCAGCCATCGATCTCATGGTGATGAGTGGTCTGATGTGGGGCTCTGCATGTTTGTCCGTCTCTCGGTACTCCATGTCTGCAACCTAAGGGCCTTGAGACATCATCTCCTTAGTTATCCCTAGAAATGGGGGATAACAACTCCATCATGGACTTGACTTGATATTCGGTCTTTTTCAGCTTGTAGTCTCTTTCTTGACTAACATATTTGATGGCATATTAGATTCTTATTTCCGACATGATTGATTAAATAATATCCAAATGATAATTGTTGTGATGACATTGTTGTTCCTCCTAGTCGCCCATTTTGTTTCCCAACAAAGGCTTTTATGGTATAGATTCTATTACATAACTCTTAAATCAATGTAACTTTTGTAATATTGAGTGTAATACATCAAAATAATTGACTCTATACTTTTATCTTAGGAAATCACACTTATGTGCTCAACATAAAAAGCCCTCATATAGTAGATATTCGAAGTTGAATTCAGAGGTTGGCTTCAACGGGTTATATCTCTGTAGACACTGCACCAAAACCTGCAAAATTATATATCTAAAGAAAGCCTTGGATCTATACTTTCCAATTATTTTTGTTCCACCCAATTTGGTTGTCAAATTTGTGTTGACAATTATGTCATATCATAGGTATGGCATATCATATATCATTGGAAATCTATTGAAGTCTGCTTTTTAGTGGAATTTGTTACATTCAGATCGGAGGCCCTTGTAAAAGTTAAATTGTCGCTTGTGGTTTTGATCTAAAAAAGATGGGTTGAAAAGATGGAATTCTGTGAACTGTAACTTATTGGTCACAACTCTAAACTATGGGAAAGTACATATGCAAACAAAATGCCCTTGAGATTTTCCTCTTGAGTATACTTTTCATTGCAAATAAGTCTCACTCAAAATGATTGAAGAATTGCAAGAATACTTATAGCTCTGGAAAGGAAAGTTGATTTTCTAGCTATGTGGAGCCACTAGGACTTTGAAACCCCACTCAAGATGTATAATCCAGCTATTAGTAAAGTCACAAATTATTACAAAATAAGGGGAAGCACCATGCTTACAAGGGACAGAATGGGGGCAAATGATGGTTACACATTGTATACCCTAACACTGGAAATGGGGAACCCCAAATAAAACACTTTCTACATGAAATACAATATAGAAGGGGGTAATGTCATAACATGTCATAACAATGATCTATTTTGAGAGACATGTTTATGTTAATAGATTGGAAAAGTCCTAAACCTACACTAGGATTGACATGGATTACACATGAAGACTAGGGTCATTGTGACCTAATTACAAAAACTAAGGTCAATGTATCCTACACAATTCCATAGAATAAGGTTTATATTGTTCTTATTGCATAACATGACACATGTAACCTTAGTCCTTCCATTGTCTTCATTTTTTTCACTTTGAAAGCCTCAAAGCCATTGATCAATAATGCATCTCTCTTAGCAGGCTTGAAAAGTTCTAGCAATTGACAACTAACAATTGGCATACCTAGTCTAGCTGTATTGTTGCTTAGATTCCTTAATCATTGTGAACAATCCATGTTCTCAGAGTATACCTTCCACCCTTAAGATCTCCATTGTTGAGAATCAAGATTCTACATGAAGTAGAGATAACCTACTTGGTTTAATAAACTTGTCCACTAATGAAAGTTATCATCAATAAATAAGAAATAAGGAAATTATGTTTTGTAACAATGCCACATTTTTCCCTTCCAACCTTTGTTATTCTATCCAAAACAATGACTCGAAGAATAGACCACACCATGTTTGCAAAATTAAGTACAACCTTGTTTATATTAACAATAAGAACTAATATTGACAAAATAGAGTTATTGCACTCGTTGTCATATTTTAAGTACTCTATTGTTTTTAGTAACAATAAGTTCAAACCCTAACAAACTTGCAATAAAGCTATTTATGTGTTCCTTTACACCAATGCATGGAAATATTTGTGTATCATATTATGCACATTGCGAGCCTCTAACTATACCATCTAAATCACAACAATTGAAGACTAACATCTAGATCTTCCCAACCTAATAACATGTCTAGAAAATATAGTCAAGCATCACCTCCAATCACACATATCGAGGACGTATTGGTCCCTTGCCATTAAATTTTGTAGTGACAACATCTATTCTCTATCTTCTTAGATTTTCTTTATGCAAGTCCTACCTCATACCTATTTTCAATTTAGGTAGAATCTTATATTATTTGTATTTAACAATAGTTATCCTCATATAAATCTTTAGAAATAAAAGCCATGTGTATCATTATAGTGAAGATTGTAATCGGTTTAGAAAAGGTGTAGTTAGGAGTACATTTGAAATTAAGATTTGGGTGGCTACAAGATTTTATCAAGCCATAAAGATCTTTATATTCAACCAATTTATTTCATTGTAGGTATAGAAATGGTAGATCTTCAACAATTTCTTGTCCTTTACAATGAATTATTCTTTAAGATGAATTATAGTGATATAGTCCTTGAACTTCCACTATAATTTCTAAATCAACATTAGCACGCCTCCATTTTATTTTAAAAATATATTCCCCTTCCCTTTCTACCTCGATTTCCAAGATATTGTAAATATTATAGTCCGAGTCTTTCCACATATCTTATGATGGATTGAATTTAATTATTTGACTAAGTCTTGACATAGTCCATAAACGATTTGTGTTTTACAAATATTTTGAGAAAAAATGTTTCAATCCCCCCGAAAAAAATTGACTTCTTTTAAATATGATCCATTTTGGTCCTTAAAACTTAATTAGTCCATTTGTTTATTTATTTATTTATTTTATTTTTTAATTAATACATAGCATTGACTTTATAAGGACTAAAGAATTTAAAGAAAAAAACACATTTCATTCAACATCACTTTGTTAGCATTCATAATTGAACAAGTGAAGTTGACATTTGAAATGTAGTTTTTTTTAAAACTACCAATTTAATCATCAAATTAAGCAATTAAGCAATCTTGCATGATATTAAGTAAAGAGATAAGATTCACACTGGAATAATAAGTATAAATACATACAAAATGAATGATGTTAAAAAAGTATCCTTATTACAATGACGAGGGGCATTATATACTAGCCCGTATGCCTTTTATGGAGGGAGAGTCATGACTTTTAGTTATGACCTTTAATTTATGTTTTAAATTATAATTCTTAATTTTTTGTTATTTTTTTTTTCTTTTTATTTTATTATCATCTTATTTTATTATTATTTATATATAACATTGTCTTTTTCTTAAAATTCGCTTTGTCCTTTCGAAAGATTTTGTCATTTAATAAGATATTCCTTGATTGTTCGGGAATGCAATCTCTATTTTTTGGTGGCAATAATGGTTTATGGCTCCAAAATGATTATTCCTTCCTCATCCAACATAGGAAGCATTGTTTGCGCCTTTTGGTGTTGCCCTAAGACTCTTTTTAGACAAGATACATGAAAAACATTGTGGATACAACTTTTATCTGGTAAGTCCAACCCATAAGCTATGTGACTAATTTTCTTGTTAATTTGATATGGTCCATAAAACTTTGGAGCCAACTTATTCTTTCCTTGATGTTTAAGCGATAATTGTTTATAAGGACGAAGTCTTACAAATACCGATTCTCCAACTTCGAATTCTCTTTCTGTTCGATGTCGGTCAATTTGGTTCTTCATTCAGTTCCTTGCAACTGCTAAGTTTTCCTTGAGTAATTGAACAATTTCTTAACTTTCATTGAAATGATCTTTTACTGATGCAACTTTTGTTTGACTTGTGGCTAACTCTTTCCAAGTCGGGGGTTCATATCCATAAAGAGCTTGGAATGGTGTCATTTTATCCAATGTGTGATATGTGGAATTATACCACCATTCAGCGAAGTTCAACCATGAAAATCATTTATTTTGTTTGTCGGTGACAAAACAATGATGGTAGGTTTCTAAGCATTTATTGACAATTTCAATTTGACCATTTGTTTGAGGATGGTAAGCTAAGCTCGTATTAAGAGAGGTCTTGATTTGTTTGCAAAACTCTCTCCAGAAATTCCCCTTAAACTTGATGTCTCTATCACTGACGATGACTTTGGGGAACCCATGTAACTTATAAATATTTTTACAGAAGACTTCAACTATTTGCTTTGCGGAGTTTGTTTTCCTTACTCCAATAGAATGTGCATACTTGGTTAGTCTTTCTACTACCACTAATATTTAATCTTTCCCTTCTGATATGGGTAATCCTTCAATGAAATCCATTGAATTTTTTTCCCATTTTTGGTTGGGAATGTGTAACGAGTGGAGTAACCTAGGAGTTAATACATTTTCACTTTTGTTCCTCTGACAAAGGTCACATTCTGCTACATATATTTGAATATCTGCATTCATCCCTTTCCAAAAAAATTATTTACGAGCATTATAGTATGTTTTGAAAAATCTGACATAATCTAGACAATCATGGGATTCTTGAAGAACCTTGGATTTAAAACTTGAATTGGTATTTAAATAAATTCTTCCTTTATGCCATAAGATTACATTCTTCCATTCAAACTTGGGGTATTGATTTAAATCATTATTATGGAACATGGCTTTGGGTTTTTGTCTTTGGGTTCAACCATTCAGGAATTGCTATTGATACTGCAAAAACTTGTGCTTCTTCATCTTTTCATGAGAGGGCATCAGCCACTATGTTGTATTTTCCTCTTTTATGTAATATCTCTATATCAAGTGTGGCAACTTTCTCCATTTATGTTGTTTAGTTGTCAATGTTTTTGTTGTAACAAGTATTGAAGACTATTATGATCTGTATGTATCAAGAACTTGCTTCCTAAGAGATATTGTCACCATTTTGTTAATGCATGCATGGTGGCAAGCATTTCCTTGTTGTATGTGGACTGTAAGCATTCATTTTTGTTTAGTTTCTTGTGATCAAATTCTATTGGGTGTCCATCTTACATCAAGACTGCTCTAATCCCAAAATTTGAAGCATCACATTCAATTATGAAAGTTTTTGAAAAGTCGGGTGTTGCTAACACAAGGGTTGTAGACATAATTTTCTTTAAATTTTCAAAACATGTTTATGCTTCCTCATTCCATTGAAAGGAGTTTTTCTTTAGGAGATTTATTAGGGGAGCGGTTAAATGAGCATAGTTTTTGACGAATCTTCGATAGTATCCTGCCAACCCTAGAAATCCTCTTACCTTAGATATGTTTTTTGGATTAGGCCATTCTGTGATTGCTTTGATTTTCTTTGGATATAATGTGATCGAGATACTCTACTTCCTCCTTGCCAAATGTACACTTTGACATTTTTGCACATAATTGATTTTCATCCAGAAGAGATAATACTTATCCCAAATGTTTCATATGTTCCTTCCATGTTTTGTTGTATATGAGGATGTCGTCAAAGAAGACTAACACATATTTTCTTAGGTATGGATGAAATAATTCATTCATAGTTGCTTGGAAGGTGGCAGGAGCATTAGTTAGCCCAAAGGGCATCACCTTGAATTCGTAGTGTCCTTCATGTGTTTGGAAGGCGATCTTGGCTACATCTTCTAATCTTACTCTAATCTGATAGTACTCTAATCTCAAATCAAGTTTTGAAAAATATATTGCTCCATGAAGTTCATCCAACATTTCGTTGATGAATGGGATGGGAAATTTGTTCTTGATTGTTATGTTGTTTAACCCTCAATAATCTATGCACAATCTAAAGGAACCATCTTTCTTTCGTACTAACACCACTAGATCTTCATATGGACTTCTTATTTTTGTGATAACGCCACATTTTAATAGGTCTTGGACTAATCTTTCTATTTATGTTTTATGATGATGGGGGTATCTGTATGGTCTAACCTTGACTGGACTTGATCCTAGCTTAATTTCAATTACATGTTCAATTCTTCTTTGTGGTGGTAACAACATGGGGAGGTCTTGAAATACCTGTTAGAATTGGTAGCTCGGAGGTACTTCTGCATTGGTGATGCCCAACATGCGGAAGTGATTGAGCACAATTTCTCCGTAGTGACTTTATAATGCATTTTTATAAAGTAACTTTATAAAGTGATTTTATAAAGTTGGGTCTTTTAATTTTTAAGTGTAAAAGTGACTTATTGATGTTATGGGTCACTTTAGTGACTTAAGTGATCTCAACGGATGATTAAGTCATGACCGTTGATCTCATGAGGGCAAGATCTAATCTTGACTGTCAATCTCATTGGAAGACCAAGGGTTAGGGCAGTTACACTTAAAAATTGAATAAAGGAAGCTCATGAGGGAGAGAGGGGGTGCACATTTTGAGAGAAGAGAGAGGGAGATGAAGATTCATGCATCCCAAGAGAGTTTGAGCTTGAGAAAGAGAGTTTCTTGCAGTGGGAGTTGGCACGCATCCCCAGGAGAGGGATTGGCACACACTCCAAGGAGGAACAATTCAAAATTTTCATATCCAGTTCGTACAGTTGCTATAGTGAGGCCAGACAACAGTTGAAGTTGCTCGTACATTAATAAAAGAGGCATAGAAATCAAGGGTGCCACTTCTGTTTCAATTGGCACAATTTCCAAGAATTTTTTTGTTGTAAAAATCGTATAGTTGTGTACTGTACAAAACAAATTAATTCTAGCACATTTTCCAAGATAGTTCTGAAGCTTGTGTTGGTTGTACTGGGTCATGGAGGCCATATAGTATGGGGACAAATTTCAAGGCTGATTTTATGTATTTTTTTGCTAAGAAAAAGGAGTTGGGAGACTGAGATAAGTTATGTGTTGTATTTGTTGAAGTATTTTAATTGTTGAAACTTTTTAATGCTTTCTTAGAAGCTCAATAAAAATCTCCTTGAACTGTATATTTTCCCTGTGGTTTCTTATTGCGGCATAGCCTAGATTTATGGTGATAAATGTGTCAATTTGCCTATTGTTTATGAGTATTATGTTGTTGTTTTAAATTTCAGATTGCTTAGTTATTTGTGCTTCAACTCATAGTCCAGTATATTCATGTTGTCATATTGGTGAATATTTATAAGAGGCTAAAACCTATTATTGACCAAGTGTGACACTGATATTTATTTTTAACATGGTATCAGAGCTAGGGCTCTGAAGTTCAGTGGGAAGCTTTGGCACTTGGACAACAGTGACTTGCTGGGGAATTTTCTTGGAAGAAGAAAGGGAGAAGAGGTTCTTTGTCAGGTGGACAAAGATAACTTCCAGCATAAAGTTTAAAGATAGGTTGGAGGAGATCTCCAACTACTTGCAGTGGAAGGTGAGAATCACAAGTGTTCTCAAGGAGAACAAGTTGTGGTTGTTTGCGAACACTATCATGCCAGTACCTACGTCAGATACCATAGTTATGGACGTCCATGAAGTGAAGGAAGCCAAGACTCAGAGAATAATCTTGGACGGAGTCATAGACCACCTTATTCCACACTTGGATAAGAAGAAGACATCCAAAGAGATGTGGGATGCACTAAAGATTTTGTATGAGGCAAAGAACAAGAACCGAAAAATGGATATCCAGGACAAGCTCCATAGTACTAGGATGGACAAGGGAGAGAGTGTGGCCACCTACCTCACCCAGGTTGCACAGGTGAAGGATGAGTTGGCAGTTGTTGGAGAAGTTATTCCTGACTCAGAGTTGGTGTGTATAGCCCTCAAAGGCTTCACCAAGGAGTGGGAGGTTTTTGTGAAGTGTGTGGTGGGGAGAGAGAAGCTCCCTGAATGGAGTAGATTGTGGGATGACATTACATAGGAGGAGATCTGGGAGGGGTCTCGGGAGAAGGCAATGTATGGTGCACATGACAAGAACGTTTCTCTTATGGGAAAGAGTAATGAGAAGAAGAAGGACATAAGCAAGGTGAAATGTTTTCCATGTCACAAGACTAGCCACTTCGCTAGTCAGTGTCTGAACAAGAAGAAGAAGAAGTCGAAACCAGAGGTGTCGGCATTAGCAGAGATTGCAGAGTTTGTTGAGAGATATGAGAGAGAGTTCTCTCTCATGACCGGTCCCTTGGGCAGTTGTTGCCTAGCGTTCAAGGACACTGAGTTGTGGTTTTTGGACAATGGAGCTTCTCGGCACATGACAAGGATGAGATCATTATTCCTTAGTATTACAGAGATAGACTCGGATTGCAATGTGAATTGTGGCGTCATCCCACAACTTGCAATAAAGGGGGTTGGAAGTGTTAGATTCTAACTAGAGGCGGGAGGTTTTCTGGAGGTTGTCGAGGTATTGTATATTCCAAAGTTGAAAATTAACTTGCCCTCAATGTCATCCTTGGATGAGAGTGGATTTGGAGTTGTCTTCTTCGGTGGACATGTGTTTTTATATCTCGTGGGAGCAACTGCAGACACAACAATGATGTTTGGTGTTGGGTATGAGAGGTTGTATAGGTTGTTAGGACGACCTGTGTTGGGGTCCAGTGGATTTATGGATTCAGATTCTGTGTCGGAGAGTAGGCAGGTTGCACTGGAGAGAGAATTGATATCAGGGACTCGGTCCTCTTCTGGGACTCTCAGAGGACTCATCAGGATTGAGTGGACACAGATGGATGCTCAAGAGAGTGTACAATCTCCTAGGAGAATGTCTTCAATTCGTGGAATAGTAGAGGTAGCAACAAAGGCTTCCAGTGCAGTGGGAGTAGTGGCTTCATGTTTAGAGAGAGAAGATACTTCTAGTACAGGGGGAGTAGCTATGCTAGTTGATGAGTTGGAGACGGATTTTGGTGGTGGTACCAGAAGTACCTCTCTCGCTAAGAGGGAGTGTTAGAATTGGTAGCTCGAAGGTACTTCTACATTGGCGACACCCAACATGCAGAAGTGACTGAGCACACTTTTTCTCGAGTCCCTAGTGACTTTATAATGTGTTATTATAAAGTAACTTTATAAAGTGATTTTATAAGGTTGGGTCTTTTAACTTTTAAGTGTAAAAGTGACTTTATGATGTTATGGGTCACTTTAGTTACTTAAGTGACCTCAACAATTGATTAAGTCGTGACTGTTGATCTCATGAGGGCAAGATCTAATCTTGACCATCAATCTCATTGGAAGACCAAGGGTTAGGGAAATTACACTTAGAAATTGAATAAATAAAGCTCATGAGGGGAAAAGGGGGCACACATTTTGAGGAGAGAAGAGAGAGGGAAATGAAGAGTCACGCATCCCAAGAGATTTTGGGCTTGAGAAAGAGAGTTTGTTGCAGTGGGAGTTGGCATGCATCCCTAGGAGAGGGATTGGCATGCATTCCAAGGAGGAACAATTCAGCAATTTCATACTCAGTCTATATAACTGCTATAATGAGGTCATACAATAGTTGAAGCTAGTCGTATAGTAAGAAAAGAGGCACAGAAATTGAGGGTGCCACTTCTATTCTAGTTGGAACGATTTCCGAGAGTTTTTCTGCTGTAAAAATCGTACAACTGCGTATTGTACAAAACAACATCATTCTGGCACATTTTCTAAGACAGATATGAAGCTTGTGTTGGTTGTACTGGGTCATGGAGGTTGTATAGTAGGGGCATGAATTTCAAGGCTGAGTTTATGCATTGTTTTGCTAAGAAAAAGGTGTTGGGAGAGTGAGATAAGTTTTGTGTTGTATTTGTTGAAGTATTTAAACTGTTGCAACTCTATAATGATTTCTTAGAAGCTCAATAAAAATCTTTGTGAGCTGTATATTTTCCATGTGGTTTCTTATTGTGCCATAGCCCAGGTTTATGGTGCTAAATGTGTGAATTTCCCTACTATTTATGAGTAATCCGTTGTTGTTTTAAATTTCAGATTGCTTAGTTATTTGTGCTTCAACTCATAGTCTGGTATATGCATGTTGTCATATTGCTATATTGGTGAATATCTATAGGAGGTTGGAACCTATTATTGACTAAATGTGAGATTGATATTTATTTTTAACAATACCTTCTTGTGTTTTTGAATTAGTTCTTGGATTTCTGGAGCTCTAGAGTTATATTGTTCTTATTCTTGTATCTCATCTGGTGGCATTGGATGAAATAGGTGGTTGCTCCCTTCCGGATCATCTTTTCCATATGTTGAGATGACACAACTTGTGTTTGGGAAGGTTGAAACCCATATAATTTATACCTTTTCCCTTGCCACTTGAATTTGATGAAATGCTTCTAGTGATTGACTGAGTAAGTGCCCAAGGTTTGTAACCAATGGACTCCTAAAACCATGTCTACTTCTCCCAGGGGTATGGTGTAGAGTTCTGATTCTAATTTGAAATCCCGTATTTGGATTTTCACCTTATGGCATTTTCCTACATTCTCAATATTTTTTTTTCCATCCGCAACCATTACCTTCATGTCTGGAACTCGATATACAAATATTTTGAGTTTCCTTGCAATATTGATGTCGAGAAAATTGTGGGTGCTTCCTGTGTCAATTAATATTGCGAGATTATCATTTTTGATATGTCCTTTTAATTTAAGAGTTTGTGGTTGGCTAATGCATATGATGGTTGTGAGTGATATCCGTGGTGTGTTGTTAGCCATGAGGTCTGGCGTGACATTTTGGGGGTTTTCCACTTCTTCACTTATTGACTCTTCTGAGTCTGATTCATCATATTTTTCTACTTCACATGTATATAATGTTTTTGAGTTATGTTCTATACGACACATATGTCTCATGTCTCATTTATGTCAGCATCATTTATATTTTCCTTCTTTTATTCTTTGGGCATCCAAACTACTTTTATCATCTCGTAGGTTTGGTGGTATATACTTGTCATTTTTTGTATTTGTAGTTTGGGATATGTTCCTTCTTGAATAAACCTTGTCGAATCTTGATTGGCCATCTAGTTTGTCGTTTGTTGCCTTTGCCTTGCGTCTTGTTATTTCAACAATTGTAACATCGTGCAATTTTAACTTGTCTTGCATATGTGGCTTGAGACCACCTACGTAAGACTAGAGTAATTGATTATCAAATAGTCCAAACACTTCTGTAGCGAGGACTTCCCATTGGTGCGTAAATTCATCTACGTTGTCTTTTTGTTGTAACCTGGTGAGTTTTGAGAAAGAAACATTTTCGGAGATTCCCTCAAATCTTTTAAAAAAATCATTTTTGAAGGAATTCCAATTGTATGATTGAGTTCTTCCCTTCCACCACAGGTACCAATTGTATGCATTACCTCCGAGGTACATGGATGCATAGTTAACCTTTTATTCGTCTGTTGTAATGCTATATATATGGAAATATTTTTTAGTCTTGTTAAACCACGCCACACATTGGTTATTGCCTCCATTGTATTTTGAGAGTTCTATTTTGGCTTTGGGAGGATATATCATTAAGGGTTAATATTGTGCTATCAGTTGGGGATCTGGTATTGAATTGTAGGAAGGTGGTGTATTAGATGTGCTTGAAGCACTTGGTGGTGGTTGGATGGTTTGTTGATGTCCTTGGATTTTTATAAGATTTAAAAGTTCATTATGTTTTTTTTCATGATCTTTTGTTATAACGACCAAGCCTTGCTTCAATTTGCCTTTTATCTCTTGTTTTAAGTTTACTATGCCCCGTTGTAGTTTAATCATGACCTCTTCGAAAATATCATTTTTAAGATCTTGTTTTAGATTGGCTATGTCTTGTTGAAATTCAACACCGAACTCAGCAACAATTTTTTCTTTAAGGTTTTTCGCTAGCTCTTGTTTGAGTGTTTGATTGTTGATCCTTATTTCCTCTCTTAGCTCATCGTGATTTTTTTGTATTGCCTTTTTTAGTATTTTCGGACATTTTTACATTCCTGGTCTATTTTTTCGATTTGGTTTTTTTAATTTTGACATCTTCTTGGTATTTAGAGGTGAATACTTCTTCACAATTTTGACTGGAATTTAGATTGATAGATGACCCTTTAAAAAAAAAAGCAATCTATAATATAAGGTTAATCTTACATTAACTTTGTAAAGTTGACCTTCATAAAAATTAATAAATAAGTATTTTTATTTAAAAGGTTGTGGCTCTTTTTGGAATCGTATGATAACGCTGATAACCTGTGGGGACTGGGGGGACAGGGTTGACAGGGAAACATGAATTGGGAGTTGTTGAGGTAGGGGGAATAGGGGGACAGGGTAGATGGACAAGTAATGTTGATAGCGACTGGGAACAAGGTTTGTTGAGATGGGGTATGGGCCACGAATAAAGGAAGTTTACAGCCAAAATGGGGTGCGGGCCACGAGACAGGGTGTGGATTGGGTAGGGGAGGATGCAACGAGCGACAGGTATGGGAGGATGTAAATGTACAGTGTATGAGCTGAGGATGACAGTGGAAGCAGGTACAAACCTTGCTTTGATACCAATATTACGTAAGGCGGGGAAAGATAAGATTCATGATGAAATTATATATATATATATATATATATATATATATATATATATATATATATATATATATATATAATTAATGAATGAGGTTAGAAAATGATGTTTATTACAATGAAAGGGGACATTATTTCAAGGTCATATGACTTTTATGGAGAGTGATGACTTTTAGTTATGACCTTTAATTCATGTTTTAAATTATAATTATTGTTATTTTCTTTTTTATTTTTATTTTATTATCATCTTATTTTTATTTTATTGTTATTTATATATAACACATGATATACATTTACTTTTTTTAATGGAAAAAGAAATACAAGAGTTATTTTATTATTATTTATATATAACATAGGATATGCATTTACTTTATTTTTTATTGGAAAAAACAATACAAGAGTTTAAGTTGTTTAAGACTAATTGAAATTTGCATAGCCAATATTATTATGTTAAGTTCAATTTTATTGTACATCATTTACATATGTTGCACATATTATTTAGATATGAAGTTTGATATATTATTTTGGATATATAATTTGCATCTATCAAAGTAAACGGAGACAAGCTCCAACTAGGAGCAGGCCACCACACTTCCCACACACCTTCGCGGCACCTGTGTAGAGAAACAAGAAGGTGCCCAATAGCATTGAAAGACCCTTTTCCCCTTGCAATCATTACAACCCACTTAAACCCCTTTAAATTTTCATTCCTGAGCGCGGAAAACACACAACGGGACCCCTTCCACCCAGGCTGAATGATTTTGACCTCAAATCATGCCACGATAAATCATTAATGTATCCCCCAGATCTTCCTACATCCTCTGCATCCATGGATGAGAGAAAATGCCCACTAGCACGCATGTGCCTACACGCTCCACACTCTTGAAGATATACTCACCCGTATTCTCCACCGTGCTAATTTTCCAACGATCACACAGTTATCCACTTTGATTAGACTGGTCATAAGTTGGTTAAGGAGGGGGAAGGGGTGAATTTCTCCCCATTTTGCTCCAAATTTCCTGTATGAAATGAGGTTGCAAGCTTAGCCCACACATATGTTCTTTCATTTAGGGACCTCTGAATATGGTAGAAAATGCAATCAAATTGTTGAGCAAGGGTTTTGATTCGAGTCGCCATGTTCTTTAATTGATGCCCCTAGCTTTGTATTGAATTTTATGGCTTGGATGTTGAGCATAGAATATCTGAAAACCATTAATGTTTTGATCCTTCACATTTTAGCTATGTGTAGCCCACACCAATAAGAGTAAGCCTCTGGAAATTATTAAACCCTTGCTCGAAACCCCAAGCATAAGATTATATTTTGAACCCCGGATCAAAGAAACTCCCACCACTTGTGTCACCCATGAAACAATTCCAAATTTTCAACCATAAAAAGTTAGGWATATAATTATGTCAAATGATGTAATGATATCAAATCATTCACCATTTTCATCATGTGTTATAAGTATTTCAAGTTATTATTTTTCAACAACATTAAATTTATTTATATGTATGTATGGTATTTAGCATAGTCATACTTTGGACTCATAATGCAGATTTTACATCATTCACCATTTTCATCATGTGTTATAAGTATTTCAATTTATTATTTTTCAACAACATTAAATTTATTTATATGTATGTATGGTATCTAGCATAGTCATATTTTGGATTTATAATGTAGATTGAACATTACTGTAAATTGGAATCTGAGGATGGGGTTTGCAGTTTTCCGCGACCCTGTGGTTTCGTGTGGCCCTGTAATCCTTTCCTGTTCTATCCCTTGCTCAATAGGCTTTAATGCTTGAGACACGTTTTCACGCTTCTTGTTACGCAACATTCAATGTTGCAATAGGTGGTATATACATCGTCATATATACCTCAACATATATCTCAAGGTGATCCGACGATGTATATACCACCTACCGTAGCATTGAATGTTGTGTAGCAAGATGCTTCTTGCTCGTCCCTTGTTTCCCCTAGTGAAAACCTCTCGGTTGCTTTCCTAAGGTGGTTTCTGGTGTCCTTTTCCGGTGGATTTGATTTTTCGGGAGGCATTTTTCTGTTGTTTTACCCACAATTTTCAAGTATCCCACCCCGGTCTCCCTAGAATGACGACTATGTTTATACCAACATGGGGAATTCGTACAATGATCTGGTGGACTATGAGGCTAGACCACTCCAAAAGAGGGCCTTCCGACAGTAGCAGGAGTACCTTATCACCTCATGCATTTATGAAGGTATTGTTTCAAGGTTGGGAGTCATTAATTCCTCTGACGTGGGCACCTCGGTCCTTGATCCTAGAACTTCAGATTTTTCCCCTCCACTCCCTCACTCTTTGATCTTCCCTCATTCTCTGCTTTGTTCTTCTCCCCCAAAGTTTGTCTCCTATTTTCCCCCATCGTCTCCTCGGTGCCCTCTATCCATTCTCAACCTTCTTTTAGAGAGATAGGCTCTCAGACTAAGCCAAAGCAATATGCCTATCGCAGAAAAAAGTGCATGCGAGCAGCTTCCTCCAAGGTGGAGATGGTAGTAGGGAAGTATATTGTTGTGGCAAAGCTTCGTAATTTGGAAGTAAAAACGCTAGTTGGTCATTTCATGAGCAAGTTTGTCTTGCCCAATGGTTAGAAACTAGTTGGGTCCTAGATCTTGGGTACACGTCGGTTTTTCACATACTTATTTGAGGATGGCTCTGCTTCATTTTAAGGTCCAAAGCAAACTATGAGATGATAAAGATATCAGCATGGAACTGGGGTCCCTTGGGCCTCTCTACATGATTGGTCAATGGATTTCATCCCAGCCAAAGCCCCAGTGATGGTAGTAAAAGTGTGGACAATCCTTCCTGGGCTCCCACTGATCTTCTGGACCCAGTAAACTTTGGTAGCCATTGGAAATAAGTTTGGTAGCTTTGTCAGCTTAGAGCTGGATTGGAATTTGAAAATCGACTGCAGGTGAGCTTGGGTTCTAGTTGAAGTTGACCTCAGGGAAGGATTGATCGACAAAATGGATTTGGTCTTCGGGTCCTATATTTGGAAAAAAAAAATAGATTATTGGAGGCTCCCTTACAGGTGCTACAATTTTCATGAGTTGGGACACCTACAAGCTCAGTGTCCAAGGTTTCTTTTTTCCATGGATCCTAGGCATAAAATTTGGAAAAGAAAAGAGGCAAGCTCCTCTTCGACTTTCCTCGGGATTTCCAGTGAAGTTGCGGCACGATAAAATTTATGGGTCCCGCCCATTCCAATTCTCAGGTTAGTCCAAGTGGCCCAAATGAAAACTCTAGTAAGCACTTTTCAGCTTCTACAGTTGTTTTTGGTTTTACTATTTTTTCTTCTCCCCTCCCTCCCCCTTTGTTCCACCTGCTTCTCCTTACCCCTTGTCTTGGGTCTTGCCCCCACTCCCTCTCCTTCCTGTCATTCTGACCAATTTAGAGCTCTTCTTTTGTTGCCCCTCCCTTCTTCCCCTTCTCTTGATCCTTCGACTCGACCTATGTCTCCCCCCGCCTCCTCTCCTTTCAAGATCCCCCCTCTTGCTCCCCTGATACCCCTATTAGCCCCTCCTTCCTCAACCTCTTCTCCCCTTTCGGTCCTTCCCTCTCCCTCGCCCCCTGACCATTTGCCTGAAGCTTTACCCCCTCCCATTCCTTCCCTATCCCCCCGACTTTCTTCCCCTCCCAAAAACCCTTA
>ML790854.1:402035-429608 GCA_009831015.1 Picea engelmannii
TCTCTCTCTCTCTCTCTCTCTCTCTCTCTCTCTCTCTCTCTCTCTCTCTCTCTCTCTCTCTTCTCCAACTGCAGCTCTGAAACTTGCTCCTCAAATGAACAAGTGAGTGTGTGTCTAAATGAGGTGCTAGCCTCCTTATTTATACAACTCTGGCACGTGTGGAGGTGTCTTTTCACTGGCAGGGCCGACTTCTCAATCTGGGTGGTTATAACCACCTTTAATATATTGTGGGGCGGACTTCTTATTCTGCCTATTACAATTATGTTTTGACCAATCCGCAAAAGGGGATTTGGTCTTTTACAATAGCCGACGTGATCAATCGACAATAGGGGATTGATCTAATGAATAATACAACAATAATAATTAGAATACACTTTGCAGTTACATTATTTCAACACACGAGACTTTGGATACACCCATGATCCCACAATATGCAAACATTCATGACCTGAAACAAGTATGAAAGTTGGGTATGATTGTTGGAGGACATCAATCCAAACCTTGGGCGGATAAATAGACGTTTCTCAGCTCTTGTATGTTTGGCATTGTTTTGGTTTCTCAGATAGTTCACTTGGTTCTTTATTCTATTTGGTCTATCTCATTATGGCGCCCCAAGGTCGTAATCCTCGCTCCTCCTTTGTGGGGTTGTCACATGTTGTCAAGGCAGGGATGGAAGCTGCAAATTTTTATGAGGACTTTGTGCCTGATGAGGATAAGGCTGCAACACCAGCTTTGGAATCCAAGGTTCATTTGGTGTGGGAATTCAAAGACAATGAGGAGGTGGAGCATCAA
Source organism: Picea engelmannii (assembly GCA_009831015.1). NCBI lineage: Eukaryota > Viridiplantae > Streptophyta > Pinopsida > Pinales > Pinaceae > Picea > Picea engelmannii. Next base: position 402,828 of record ML790854.1, read on the forward strand.
GTGGGAGGATTGACTCCTGATATTGGCTACACCAGGACTCGAAATTTGAAATTCGTTCACACTTTGGAATTGTATTGGCATACCAAAAATATGGTAGCCCTAGGTATGTTGCCAAAGGATGAGGACTTCCATCAACTCAAGCGTGGGATGGAATTAATGGAACCTTAGAATGCTTATTTGCTAGAGGTGGTGACATGGATCGCTCACTGTGATGGAGTCGTCTTCCATCCTCATGTTGGGGGTCACCCTGGAGCAGAATATTTAGCTACAACCGCACGCAAAGAGGGCTTCGGCCCATCTCGTTCCCAAGTTCCTCATTTCTAGTGTTAACAAACTCTCTAGTCTTGGTACATCTTTTTTATATCTAGTTTTCTATGTTTCAAGGAGTGGTACTAGTAACTGTAGACACACTGTAATTCGTGACTTTCATATTATAAGACTTATTTTGTGATCACTAGCCTGGTTTCCTCCTTGGGGCAAGTATATTTTTTGTGTTTTGATCTCAAGAAACTAGTATGGTCTCTTTGGGCATTGGAACAATTCGGACTCCTGCAAATTCTGTTCATATTAATAAAGATGATACTTACAAAAAAAAGTGTGATGTTGTTTATGTTGGCATCTCTAAACAATATGGATAGAATTGCACATGAATCATCCATTGGACCATGAGATTGGCACCATAAGCAACTGAACCAAGCAACCAAGTCATTGAAACCACATCGGAATAGAGAATCGAAGCATAATCTCAATTTGTTTACAAGTTGTATAAATACTACAATCTATTATGTAGAAAGCATCCATATTGATGAGATGGATAGGCCATAGGTCCACCATCTACAAATCATATGGTATCAAAGTTTGAGTTCAAAAAACTTGGAGAACTTGTAACAAGTTTCCCAAATCTAACTTGTAACTTCTAACAAGTTTCCAAAATCTAATCCAACCAAATCGAAGTGAAAAAGAGTGTCATCAATTTCAATGAAATTATATGATATATGTTTGATCTGTATCAAGGAAGTTACAACCATTTCAAATCACCACCTTAAAACCATAGCCGCACAAAGTAACTCCATTGAAAAGTAAGTTATTTCTCTAAAACCCTTATTTTAGTTGTGGGTTCTTTTTTGCCAAGCAAGATGTTGTTTACAAGGAACATCGATGGTCCTAGTATTGAAGAACACATAAAAGAGATGAAGTTGATATGGCCAAAGACTTGAAAAAATTGGCTCTTTTATTATTTAAGTGATGATGCTCCCATATGGTGGAAGTTGGTTAAATTTGACAAGATGAAGGCACTTTTAGATTAAACATATGAACAAGTATTTTTAGATAGGTGATGTCATGCTATGAATAACGATCAAATGAGCCATAAGGGTTTTATTTTCATGTGACAATTTCCTATTATAGGTTCATGGATGTCTTTAGCAAGAAAAGGGTCATCATTTCTATTAACTCTAGCTACGAGCATAATTTCATCAATGTTGGTATAGCTAAAGGATTCTAGGTCCCTACAAAGCATATCTAGAGCATAGAGGTTGAGGGTGAGAATGTTCAATTTTTTAAAGATTTGAATATTACTATAGATAAATATGTTTTGCATTCAAATTTTCATGCTATAGATATGGAAGTTGTGGTTATTATTCTTGGCTATCCTTGGATGGATTCAATTGGGACAATTAATATTAATGTACAAAAGAAGTTTATGAAGTTTCAGTGCAAGTAAATAAAATAGCATTGCATGATATTCTCTTAGTTAGCAACAAAGACCATGGTGGCACATGAAGAACTCCTTCGGGTAAACTAATTGCAGTACCAACAAACAAATTAGAGGAAGAGTTTGAGGTTGAATCAAGAGGAGTGATTGTAGAAGTGCCTTGAGGTGAACCCTAGGAGGGGCATAGTAAAAATGAAGCATCTATAGAGTTACATTCCTTAAGGGAACCATAGCTTGAAAATTCAAAGAAAGAAGATCCAATAGCTAAGGTTGTTGTCTATTTCCACCCACCCCACTCTAAGAAATCACAGTCATCAAGGCAAGGTCGTTAGCATCAATAAACTTACTATGGACCAACATGGAACTAAAAAGGTGTCCAATATAGAGGTACATGGAGGACTAAAAGTAATGAATTGAAATATTAGAGTAACACAACAACAACAACAAACCAAAGGAGCAACTAGAAGCAATTTCAAGGTCGCAAGAACGTAATTGGACCCCCTCTCCACATTTCACTAGGATGGATGGCTGCTCATGATTAGTACTAGTTGACTACATTGATTAGCAAATCATATTATACGACTTCCTTTTGTCTTTTGAAGACAACATGCAAAAGGGGATGGAATGTAATGTACCTCAGGATGATGATATGGAGTGCCTAGGGAGGTACCCAACGCAGGTAATGAATGTAATGTGGTCATAATCATGGAATATGTCCACTTGGTGGTTGGTGGGTAATAAATAGACCCACTAGGTAGTTAGAAGGAACAATATAATAATGAGGAGTATTTAATACCCCAAGGAATATTCATGGGAAAGTATATATACATGAGTATTATTGTATTGGATATGTTGGGGATTGTATTGTAGCAAGCATGAGTTGTGGAGTGATTCCTTCCATAAGGAGTATTTGAAGGTATTGCCCTACCTTAAGGGTGTTTTACACATTCTTGTGTTGTCTATTGTGTCGATGCATTTTGTTATTTTCAAGTTGAGGGTTTATCTTATATCTTTTATCTACCAAATTTTATTGCACAGTGAATATCAAAATAATGGATAAACATTGTTGCAAGTCCTAAAAATAAGTAAAAACCCAAGAATGGCAGGGACTTCTCATGAAGTATGACTAAGGCTCAAAATTCAAGTTTAGACAGTTAGAGAAGAGCATTGTTGCACTTATAGAGATGATAATGCAACTACTAGTAATGAAGGGTAAGGGTGGATAGTCAGTAAAGGTTGAGCATGAAGAACACAAGGTTGACTGAGAATATTCCAAAGGTGAGAAGCTTGGACACTCGAGTAAAAACAATGCTCTTTATTCATCTTCCAGCGTTCCTTTTAAAGTTGAAGTGAAGCTTGAAATACCAATGTATGATGGTCAAGTTAACGTTGAAACATTGAATAGTTGGTTGAAATAATTGGAGTTTATGTTCGCCTTTATGAAATCATAGAAGCGCAACATATTTCTTTTGTCCATTTGAAGATGAACATGCATGCTTTGTTATGGTGGGAGATATATCTAGATGCATTAGGGGTGGGCATGAAGCCTATGGTTACAAAATGGGAGGACTTCAAGATATCATTGAAATCACAATTATATCCCATAGGCTACAGAGAGAAGTAGTTCATGAAATGTAGTACCTTAGGCAAGAACATGGACAAGGTGTACAAGAATACACTATTGAATTTTAAAAGCAAGTCATCAGGTTGAGTATCTCTCTAGAAGAGTTGAGAGTGGTGGTTAATTCACCCATATTCAAGGGCAATTACAATTTCTTAGTGTGAAAATAATAGATGAGACAAGCAATAAATCTCTTTACATTGAGTTGGACTCCAAGAAGAGGTATTAGCAAAAGGGATAAAAAGAGACCAACAAGATAAAAAAACAAGAAGATTGTAGCCACAATCCAAAAAAGGAGACATCTTGATAGACATTGCAAACATTGTGAAGTGGATCGGCACATGGATGAGAACTATTGGAAACTTCATCTGGAACTACCTCTAAAGTGGCACAATTCCAAGAAAGGAGAAAACACAACTACTAATACAAAAGACATGGTGGTAGAAAACACATCTAGTTTGGATGAAACCATACTCTACACGACATAGCAACAACCAATGGTAAGTGGAGACATGAATTCACTATTCCAAATCAAAGTTCAAGTGAAGGATCAAAACGTAAATGCTTTGTGCTTTGTTTGATAGTGGTTCTCAAATAATCTAATTTTTGGATCCTTAGTAGATGAGCTTGATCTAGAAACTCATGATCTAGTACAACCATGTTCATTAATATGAACACCAAGAGATACAAAATTAGGTTTTCCGTCAACATTGACTATGTTGATGAAGTAGAATGTGAAGTGGCACCACTGGATCCTTGTGAAGTGATGTTTGGTAGCCCATACCTATGGAAAAGGGATGCAACTTTCTACATGAGAGAGAGCAAATATCACTTGGTTAAATATGGTCAAGCCTGCGTCATCAAAACAAACACGGGGAAAGGAAAAAACATCCATGGTAGGAGAAAAACAAGGGTAGACCAGTAGCTCAAATGGGCAAACAGAAAGTAGGAATCCTTCATAATTGATGGAGTAGTGAACTTGGAGAGACGAGTGGAGGCCATTTACTTAGATCTCCTCCATTGATCAACTTTTGGAGACTAAAATCCTTCCAAAGGGGAGGTGTGTTCTGAAACCATATCAATCGAATAGTTTTAATGCTCAGCGTGATGAAAATAACTCAACGAGATTAGTCGGTTGTCTAGGGAGGAAGCTCAAGGCTACGAGATTGATGATGAGGCTAGAGGAGTGGTTAACAGTGTTAAGGGCCCCATGTCCAATCCAATATCACTCACCTCCAAAGTGATGCATAGCCAAGGAAAGCATAAAAGAAGTAAAAGAAAAGAAAAAAAAAAACAAGGACATAGGAACCATTTACTGGAATATTGTCAACAAAAGGATAGAGGAGGAAGAGCACTGGAGTTGGAAGTTGAAGAGTAGGAGACACCTGGCCTTCCAACTTCTCCCAACAAACCCATTCATCCTATTAGTTGTTGCAAAATGTTGGAGAAGGGGTTCTTTGGTAGAAAAAAGTGTTTAAGTTTTTTATGGTTAAGTCAATGCATGTAGTTTATTTCATTTTAGCATGCATTGAACCATAAACAATGACTGTAGCAACACAATAAGACTAGATGCAGTAAACCAAGATCACAAGAAGAATAACCATGCACAAAAGAACACAAGAAGTATCCTGGGAAAACCCTTCTCAATCAAGGGAAAAACCCAACAATCCTTTGATATATTGCCAAGAGAAGATCCACCATCCACTACCAAACCTAGCGCACAATAGGGTGCTGCTATGACTGAGAAAACTAGCTCCTAGAGAACTGCGAATAGCAATCCTCGTAATTTCAGACCTCAACTTTTGAAACTATGAGATAACAAGTGAGTGTGATCCACAATGGGGATCCACTCTTATTTATACAAAAATTATCACATCAAATGATGTGTCTATTGGCACAATAGGGCCGACATGTATAACTTAATAATATAATTAATAATTGCACAATATTAATTATCTTTCACATGGTGGGGCCGACTTGTACCCTTCACAACATAATTAGGATTTTACCAAAGTCTCACTCTCTGACAATATAGCAAGGGATCTTACATCCTCTAGTGCTCAACCACTAGGGACTTGTCCACCTGTGCTCAGCCACAGGGACGCCACTCTCAAAAGATCACTCAACTGAGTCCGCAGAAGTACCATCTGGAGAGTCATCTCAAGATGACTCAACTAAGTCCATAGGAGTACAAGGCAGGAGACCATCTCAAGTCGACTCAAATCAGTCTAGAGGAGTACAAGGGAGGAGATCATCTTGAGTCATCTCAACTTAGTCCAGAGGAGTAGACAAGAGACCACACGTCATAACAACTCAGTCCAGAGTCTGAAGCACACCCATCACATGGGCGCACCCAACACATGGGCACACATCATCTGAACTCAGTCCAAAAAAGAACGACACACCCATCACATGGGCCCTCTCACAGATCGACTCAACTCAGTTCAAAGGAGAACGACCTAGAGAATGTCACACGACACTGCAATCATCAAACTCCCTCTCAAGTAGGGAGGCATTCTCCACCAGGCCAAGTCTCTCACGGAAGTACTCGAACTTTGTCCTGGCAAGCAGTTTGGTGAAGACATATGCAACATGCTCGTGTGTAGGAATGTATTGCACATGTACTACTTTCCTCTACACCATATCTCTGATGTAATGGTATTTGATCTCAATGTGTTTCGATTTATCGTGAAACATGGGATTCTTGGAGAGCTTCACACAGATTTGGTTATCGCAATGGATAACGATGGAATCCATCTCATGACCAAATAAATCTGCAAGGATATTGTGAAGCCTCATCGCTTCAGGGACTTCCACACATAATGCAATGTACTATGCTTCTGCGGTACTCAAAGCCACGGAAGTTTGTTTCCTGTTGCACCAGGAAATCATGGCAGACCCCAAGGTAAAACAACAACCAAATGTGCTCTTCTGGTCCACTGCGCTCCCTGCCCAATCTGCATCGGCATATCCCTGCAATCTCATGTCTACACTGGAGGCATATTTCATGCCATAACCAATTGTGCCTCGTAGATATCTCAACACATGCTTCGTTGTTATCCAATGTGTCTGTCTCAGTTCACTCATAAACTGACCGAGTACACTCAATGCATAGCATATATCAAGTCTGGTGTTAACCAGATACATTAATGATCCAATCAATTGCCAGTAAAGATGTGGATCAATCTTGCCTAAATTAGTAGAAGCCTCGCTCATTTTCTTCAGATCCATCACCATAGGTGTAGGCATGGACTTGTAGTCTGTGATACCAAATTTCTTCAATATCTTGACTATATATTTTCCTTAACTCAAGAAAAACTTGAAAGTTACTACAAACTTCCCTTCTGGTCTCGAAACAATATCCCACACATCATTCTTCATGATGGACTGATACTCTTCTGTCATGGCATCTTGCCAAAACTGTTGTCATGTTGCTTCTCCATGACAAGAAGGTTCGGTATCAATGATGTGGCTCATAGCTGAAACATAGCTCGAAAATCTATGTGGTCTCTTTCTCTCTCGGAATGTATCACAAGGAGTTGCATGTCCCTCTGCCTCCTGCAGAATCTGTCGAGCCCAGGCAGRCCTCTTATGGCCTACTACAATATCTCTGGGAACATTAGTTGGAGCTACAAGATCCACTGGATCAATATMTGTCTCCCTTTGTATTGTGTCTTCCTTCTTCTCAAATAGTTTGAATCAAGTCAAGTGACTCCCTCTGAAGTCTTGAAGGATAGACATCCGTCTTGGAGGACATCAACCTTTTCTTGTGTTTCTAACCTGGAGACATCCCATGTCTTCTCAGGTCCTCTACTGTCCCTACAGTATTATAATGGCCTCTCATACTAGGATAATAACCAAGATGACCTCCCGTAGGGATAATAATCAAAATGGCCTCTTGTACTAGAATAATAACCAACCAACAAAAAATGGACTCTCGTACCAGGGATAATGGCCCTTCAATAATGTAATAAGAAATTTGGCCTCCCGTAGGGATAACAACCAAAATGGCCTCATGCACTAGAATAACAACCAAGATGGCCTCCCGAAGGAATAACAACCAAGATGGCCGCCTGTGCTGGGATAATGACCAACCAAGAAAAATTTGACTCTCGCACCAAGGATAATGGTCCAAGTCATGAGGGCTCCCACACCAAGGATAATACCCTTCATTATCAAAAGAAAACTACTACAAAGTAATGATAAAATCAATTAAGGAAAGTAGTACAAGACTTAACTTAGTATGCAATCATGCTTAATCTTTCTTTTGGTCTTCCCAAGAACACTGAGGTAGAGAAGAACTCCTCGTCATTCTTGTTTGCATTCCTTGACTTCTTTTGGGGTGGCTAAAGTGATTTCCTCTCTTCTCGCATAGTGACAAGGGCTTGAAACCTTGCACATCACTAGCTACAAGTGTAGTCTCCTCACTAGAGCTTGAATAGGATGCACTTATAGCACACACTCAAAAGTCACCACAAAGATTACTCTTGAACCAAATTTCAGAATTTTTACCTCAAAATAAAAAGTCTTCAAACTCAGATCTGCCTCTGTTCAATTTTAGGATAGGTCTAGAATTTGTTTCAGAATTTGTCTTAGGACTGCCATATAACGGGCCTAAAACATTCGTTGAAGATTGCACGTAGATAGATCTGAAATCTGTATAAAAATAGCCCTTAAAATTGCCTCAGATCCCCTCAGATTTGTACCTCGGATCTGCCTTAGAATGGCCTCAGAGCAGGCCTTAGAAGAGTCTTAAAACAGATCTGCATTACCCTGAAATATTGGTGCAAAACAGACCTGGATTCTTATCTTATCTTGCCTCAAGAGTTTTATCCTTCGTCTTGCCTCAGCTCTGTGCTTAAACTACCTCAAATATTCTCCTAAGTCCTGCACCAAGTAGAGCCTACAAAACAACTCCAGATCTACCCTTAATCTACCTTGAAGACTACCTCAAATCCGCCTTATCTCAACCACAGAATAGACCTCAGATCCACCACAAAACTGCCTCAGAAAACTCGCCTTGCATCTTCAGAAAACTCACCTTGCATCCTCAGAAATTCGCCTTTAATGGTCTGGAATTTTCGCCCTTTTAGATCTTTGTTTGCCTCAAAAAGAACAGGGAAGTTGCTACAGATTTGTTGTTAAGCACCTTCTGCGGCAGCCTAGAGGGACCTTTCCATGCTGTGGTTTTCCTTCAAGACCCTCAGTAGGGCTCGGTCAAGGCTAGTAGGCCTGCAGCCAACCTTATACTTCACCTCGGAATTCAAGAGAGGGTTTGGCCTCTCCTTACAACAGCAGGGGTTTGACAACAATAGATGTGTCTTCACTTACTGTCCACATAGTCATCTTCATGTCTTCTCTGATACCACGTTAAGGTTTTGATGGTTAAGTTGATGCATGTAGTTTATTTCATTTTAGCATGAACTGAACCATAAACAATGACTGTAGCAACACAATAAGACTAATTGCAGTAAACCAAGATCACAAGAAGAATAACCATGCACAAAAGAACACAAGAAGTATCCTGGGAAAACCCTTCTCAATCAAAAACCCAACAATCCTTTGCTATACTGCCAAGAGAAGACCCACCATCCACTTCCAAACCTAGCACACAATAGGGTGTTGCTATGACTGAGAAAACTAGTTCCTAGAGAACTGCGAATTGCAGTACCCATAATTTCAGACCTCAGCGTATGAGATTATGAGTTAACAAGTGAGTGTGATCCACAATGGGGATCCACTCTTATTTATACAAAACTTATCGCATCAAATGACGTGTCTATTGGCACAATAGGGCCGACCTGTACAACTTAATAATATAATTAATAGTTACACAATATTAATTATCTTTCACATGGTGGGGCCGACTTGTACCCTTCGCAACATAATTAGGGTTTTACCAAAGTCTCACTCTCTGACAATATAGCAAGGGATCTCACATCCTCTAGTGCTTAGCCACTAGGGACACGTCCACCTGTGCTCAGCCACAGTGATGTCACTCTCAAAAGATCACTCAACTGAGTCCACGGGAGTACCATCTAGAGAGTCATCTCAAGCCGACTCAACTAGGTCCATAGGAGTACAAGGCAAGAGACCATCTCAAGCCAACTCAACTCAGTCCAGAGGAGTACAAGGGAGGAGACCATCTCAAGTCATCTCAACTCAGTCCAGAGGAGTAAACAAGAGACCACACATCATAACAACTCGGTCCAGAGTCTGACACACACCCATCACATGGGCACACTTCGTCTCAACTCGGTCCAGAGGAGAACGACACACCCATCACATGGGCCCTCTCACAGATCGACTCAACTCAGTCCAGAGGAGAATGACCTGGAGAATGTTACACGATGCTACAATCATCAACAAAAAGAAGGCTTTTTTTAAAGATCTTTGAGATTGTAATCTATAAAGCTATAGAGAGACAAAGTCTTATTGTAATTCTACAATTGTTCCAAAAAAAATTGTGCACGCGCGACTGCTCTGGTGTGCACCTGCCTTCAATAAGTTTGATATCGTTTCCATTGCCCTAGGAGGGGGTCCCGAGGCTCTTCCCCCTCCTCCAGAGATCTCGGCCTTTAGGAAGTTGGTCATGGCCAGCTGCAAACGCCCAGCAACAGAATCTCAACAGAAGTTTTTCAGAAAGTTGGACAGTATCCCTACAGTCGCCCTCCCTGTAGAAGAATCTTGTCAATCTGCATTTAACTTAGCCGAAAGGGGGCTCATTGGGCAGTTCACAAGCCTATGGCCCTCCCCCAATGTGTGGGTGTAGAGGAACTGGCGTCCTCTAGTCACGAAAGATATCAAAAGCCATCTTGTTGGTAAGGTTTTCTTTGTATTCATTTTTGACAATGTAGAAGACATAAACCTCATTTTTAGGAACGGGCCATATTTTATGGGCCCTCACAGTCTGTACTTGAATAAATGGACACTTGATTTAGATCCAACACAAGATGTGTCGTCGACAATCCATGTTTGGGTGTGTCTCCCTCACTTACCTTTGCATTGCTGGAATCCGAAGTCATTAGAATCCATTGGCAACAGCCTTGGAAAATATATTGACCGAGCAGAGAGAAAGGATCAGTTTTCCTATGCAAGAATATGTGTTGAGGTAGACCTGGAAGTAGGGCTGCCGGAAGCCATACAACTAACGGTCGTAGACTGGTCTCACATCTAAGAATTGGACTATGAACAACTTCCATTTAAATGTCAACATTGTCATGGCTATGGACACTCTGCACGACATTGCAAAAAGAAGGCTGAGGAAGATGTGGAGAAATCGAAAGGAGAAAAATGGACACAGGTTCAGAAAGTAACCTCGACAAAGAAAAACAGCAGAACCAAAGGGAAAGGAGCGCCAATGGGGATTGACGCTCCCACCACATGGCAGGTACAAGGGGAAGGGAGTTCAACCCCTTCAAGAGAAGAAGCTTCTAAAAACCCTTTTGAAATCCTCAACACACCAGCAGAAACTCCAGAACCAACAATCGAGGAGACCGAGCAGCAAATCCTTCCTCCTGCAGTGGAGAAAGACAATGTAGAGGCAACCCAACCCGGTTCCCCATTAAGAACCTCCTCCTCCCCCTCCTACGCAGAAATGACAAGAAAGAAACCATCGAAAATCTCTGGATCCTTGGAAGACGAGACTTTCGAGAGGCCCTCGAAAAGAGCAGGGAGGAAATATCATAAGGAAGCTAGAGAATAAGAGGCGGAGTGGAAAAAAATGCAAGGAAACCAATCCACTATTGAAATGTCCATCGAGAGAAATACCAGAACTAGGCCCCCCAAGGGAGGTCCTACCCACTCCATTCCTAGTAAATAATGTGCTTAGTCTCTTGGAATTGTAGAGGCTTGGGGAATCCATTGAAAGCCGAAGCAGTCAAAGACCTCTTGAAATTTGAATCTCCCGAGATCCTCATGCTCCAAGAAACCAAAATTGAAGGGGAAGCCCTTTAGAAATTAGCAAACTGAACTGGAAGAAAAATGCAGGGAAAGTCATTAGTGCTAGAGGCTCCTCAGGTGGTCTCGCAACACTGTGGTCGAAGGACAAGTTTCATCTAGAAAGCTCCTTTGAAACTCAGCATTGGATTTTCACCGAACTTCGACACTCTTCAAGTAAGCTTACCTTCTCTCTCTTCAATCTTTATGTTCCTGTCCTCTTTACTGAGAAGAAAGATTGTTGGCAATCTTTATCAGATATTTTAGAAATTTACACCCCTACGAACATCATTTTAGTTGGAGATCTTCACTTAGTTTTTGAACCAAAAGAAAAGAGAGGTGGCAACAATGGTAGGGACCAAATGCTACCCTTTGTTGAGGAATTAGTTCACCAGTGGGATCTCTTTGATTTCAAGACTACGAAAGTACTCTACACTTGGACAAACAACAGAGTTGGGGCCGATCACATCTCAGAATGCTTGGATCGATTCCTAGTCCAGAGCTCATTCTTACTGGAAAAGAGGTTAATCTCTTCCAAAATTCTCCCAAAACCGACTTCTGATCATAAGCCCATTCTCTTACATTTGGAAGAGGAAGAAAACTTGGGCCCAATACCATTATGTTTCAGCCCGCTTTGGGCAGAAAAGGAAGGGTTCATGGAAACTGTACTAACGACATGGTCCACACCAGTAACAATGTTAGCTAGTTTTGTGTGGGAGCAGAAGTTAAAGGCAACAAAGCTTGCTTTGAAAGTCTGGATTAAAAATCCCAATAAAACCCCCTCTAGTCACAAAAGAGAGATTATTCAGTATTTAACAGATTTGCAAATGGAAATGGAGAGCAAGGATATCACCATTTTAGAAATAGAGAAGGAACAAGTTGCTCAAAACAAATCCTTCCGCACTTTCCGCCAAGAAGAAGAGTATTGGAGGCTTAAGTCTCGTAGCTTGTGGATAAACGTTAGAGACCGAAATACCTCTTTCTTCCATCGGTAATACAGAGCCCGGATTTCCCAAATCCACATTCTTGAAATTGCCTCTTCATATGGGTCGGTCTACAAAGGTTTTGATCAACTTAAAGCGGCAGTAGAAACCCATTTTCAGAACATTTACAAAGAAGATGGAGTGGGTTGTGAGGAGGTCACCTCCGACTTCCTCTCACACATCCCTCTTCTTGTAAGCAAGGAAGACAACTCATCCCTCATGAAGCCTTTTACAGAAGAAGAAATATCAATGTTATTTGGTCCATGGAGCCCGACAAAGCTCCAGGGCCAGATGGCTTCTCAATCTAGTTTTATAAAACATGCTGGGAAATAATCAAGGTTGATTTGTTGAGAATGATTAAAGCATTCCAACAAAAATCCAAAGTGTGAGGTAGCACTAACTACACTTTCCTAGCTTTAATCACCAAAGAAGTGAATCTGGGCTCCTTCGATAGATTCAGGCAATTTCGCTTTGCAACACTTCATATAAAATTCTTTCCAAGCTAATGGAAAACAGAATAAACTCTTTGTTAGGGAAACTCATTTCTCCCATACAGAGTGGATTTTTCAAAGGGAGACATATCCTGGATAATGTAATTCAGGTGCAAGAAGCCTTTCATTCCATTCATCAACGGCATAAGCAAGGGATGCTCATAAAGCTTGACATGGCAAATGCATTTGACTGGGTAAAAATCTCCTTCCTTTACAAAGTCCTTCTTTCCTTTCGTTTCAGTTTTGATTTTGTCAATTTGATTAAAGCTTGTATTGAAAAGCCTTGGATAGCCCCGCTAGTAAATGGCAGACCGGCTAATTATTTTCAAGCCTCGAGGGGAATAAGGCAAGGCTGCCAAGGCTGCCCTCTTTCCCCTTTCCTGTACATCCTGATGGCAGATTCATTAAGTAGAAATTTGATTGCTGAAAAGAAAGCAGGGACAGTCCTAGGCATTAGGTTGATGAAGGGGCTTGATCCAATCAATCATGCCTTATTTGTAGACGACTCTCTTATGATGGGCGGAGCCTCCATAAAGATTGCAAAGGTCTTCGGAAATCCTTCAAAGTTTCTGCAGTATCTCCAGAGCACTCATCAATAAAAGGAAAAGTGCAGTGTATGGGTGGAATGTAGACCAACAAACTATCCTGCGAATAGCCCGTTTCTTGGGATTCTCGGGCTATGCTTCATGGGAAAAAATAAAATAGCTCGGGCTTCCCTTAACTCTGGGTTCCAACAAGTCCTCGTTGTGGATTGAAGTAATAAGCAAAATCAAGTCCAAAATCGCAGTTTGGGGAGGTCAGTGGCGCACTAATGCTGGGAAACTCACTCTTATAAAATCGGTCCTATCTTCCTTGCCAATCTACAAAGAATCCTTCCTTCTGGCTCCAAAGACGATCATGGAACAGGTTTCAAAACTGATCCGAGACTTTCTGTGGCGACGAGGAAAAGGCAACCAAAAGAAATTTCACTTAGTCAATTGGGACACTGTCAAACGCCCATTTTCTGAAGGAGGTTTACAGGTAAGAAATCCTGATCTAGCCAACATTGCATTGGGTGGCAAAATTCTTTGGAAACTCTACTCAAATTGTAGACATCCTGTAAGTCAAATTTTAAGAAAAAAATACATCAAAGGGGCTTCTTTGAGAAACCTCTAGGCAGAAAGCACTCCCAAAGGCTCGTTGATATGGAATCTTTGTCGACGTGGGCTAGACTTCTTCCAAAAACAATTGTATCGTATCCCTGGAAATGGGAATAATATGTTGTTTTGGCATGACAACATCATGGGCCAGCCGCCCCTCGACAACTCTGATGAAATAAAAGAGGTTTGTGTGTGGCTTACACAACATGGAATTAATAAACTACCAGACATCTCCTCTTGGGACGCTTCAGGGAATTGGCGGTCTTGGGTCTTCCCTAGAATTCCAGAGCATCTACAAAATCAAAAGAACCTCCTCTTAGTAGCGTTGACAGGTTTAGCACCTGTTCATCTTCTTTCGACGGACAAATGGGGTTGGGGTAAGACTGGAATTTACACCGCAGCGCAGGGCTTCACCTCCCTCCAATCTCACCAAGCGTCGATCCATTCAGCATCAGTCTGGAAGCAAGTCTAGAATCCTCTCGGTCTACCCAAAGTTAATTTCTTCCTCTGGGTTTTAATGCATAAGAAAGTGTTGACTGGAGAAAATATGATAAAAAGAGGTATTATCAGACCACATAGATGTTCCATGTGTTGTAATGCTCTCGAAACTATGGATCACTTGTTTGTGGACTGTCCATTCGCCCAAGAAGTTTGGAAACTCTTCCTTCACGGCCTCAATGTCCCAGCTCCAATGCAGATTATAGTGGTAACATTATTCTCCTCCTGGAAGGCGTGATTTCCTCATGTGGTCCAAAGCAAGTCAATGTGGAATAGAATTTGGCAGGCCATACCCAAATACTTATGTTGGAAATATGGTTGGCTAGAAATGACCAGATCTTCAACAGCTCTCTACACTTTCCTTCGATGGTGGCCGCCAAAGCAAAAGCTCTCCTCCTTGAAACAGTGGCATACCACTCCTTCAAGAACGAAAATTCTCTCCTCCCTGAAGAAAAGAAATGGCTAGGAACCTTTATATTCTAGGACAGAAAAAAGATCATTGTTCGCCCCTTCAACTCTCCAGGATGGCGTTTACGAGACACGGATGCAGTTTTTCAAGCTTGGTGGAGGAAGCAAGGCAAAGCATCAATTTTTTTTATGGCACCTCCAAAGGAAACCCAGGGAATGCAGGAGCAGGCAGAGTGATTTACTACCCGGATGGTTCTCGAAAAGATAGTTTCAGCTGGGGATTAGGACAGAGAACTAATAATCAGGCTGAAGTTTTAGGGCTACTAAAAGCCTATCAGATAGCACGGGGAAATGGCAATAAAGAAATACAAGTTTTTGGAGATTCTGAAATTCTGATAAAGGTATTAAACTCGGATGATCACTTCAGCAATCTAGCGCTCAACAAGACATTGCAAAGGTTGCGGTATGTGTTGCAAGATTTTTCCTCTTCCCACTTTTTCCACATCCTGCATGGATAGAACTAGGAAGCAGACGCAAAGGCAAACATGGGTTGTCTCTTGCCTCGAGGAGAAATCAGCAAAAACGATGAAGCACCTTCATGGATTCCTATTCCGTAGGTTTGGTTTTACCTCGATCCCCAGCTATGTAAGGAAGGGACAAGTTGTAATTCAGATAAGTGGGTTGTTGAATCCTTGAACTGATGGTTGATTTGGCTTCGGCCCAACCGGTATCTAAATAAATAAATAAATATAACCATTTTAGTTTTAAAAAAAAAATCTGCAATTGTTGAGAAAAAAAGGCTAAACAAAGTCATTCGATGATGGTTTTCCTGTTTAGGTTTACAAGGTAAAATATATGTTTTCTATTGTGTGTTTACAATGTTGTGTGGTTGCATTCTTGATATGCATCCTTTGTAGAGGAGGAGGTCATCAAAACATTGGTGTGGCGAATACAGGGCTGACATCAGGGGATCAATAACCAATGTCCATCCAAATATGTTTAATAGCTATTATTCATTGCCTTACACCATTGATGAGGAAGAAAATGTACACAAACTTTAACCGAAATGGAGAAATGTTGCCACAATAGTATCTCATGACCATAACGATTCATTGCTTCCTTCTCACAAAGGTGGTGTGTTGCCTGCAATATATGGATAGTTTCATGGGTAGAAGGTATAATGCAAGACAAACAATGGAAGGGTCTTGGGGGGGAGCAAATCACATTGAAACTTGGAAGTCGACAGTTTTTCCAAACCAGATTTATTTGTTGACAAAATTTTGGCAATTGTTTCTAGGTTCATATTTATTTTTTATACAAGGAGGAAATCGGCAACTACAAATCATCTCAGATTTCAGGTCAAGGGATCCACTCCTACAACCACCACTATAAACCTGCCCCGGCCTCCGTCAGAATTGGTACCATAAGGTGGACTAATGCGACCTCCAAGAGTCGAAACTAGGTTGCAAACATTGTGAAAATTCCAAGCCCTAGGTGACTAATGTCCTTGTGATCTCAATTAAACAAATAATCGTTGAATTTAATTAATGCCAAAATTAAATTTCAGACCATAGCATTAATCACACAATAGCTTAAAATTAAATAGCAAAAGCAAAAAAATCAGTTTCACACATACCCAAGTAATTACTCCTTCAAAACTAGTGTTTCATTTCTTCAAAAAACTTACAAGGAAACCTTAACAAGCTGCTTAAAACCAGAAGCTGCACGGTTATCGAAATCGCCCCGACTTGAGCTTGTATAGCCTAACTAAAAGATACAACCAGCTGGAAAAAACCAGAAACAGCAGAAAACTATTGTACAGATGCACACCCTGTCTATATCGATGTATAGACTTGTTTGTATGACTGTAATGATCCATACGATATTGTTTGTACGACTCCACAGAACTATACTGACTATTGTCTCAAACTGCATGCTGCCCATAAATGTTTCTTCCCTAGTTGCCTGCTCTCTCTCTCTCTCTCAACCTGCTCAACTGTTTATGTGTTATTGACCTGTCTTTATAGTTTTAGCTGAGACCAAAACCCTAATCTATTTCTGAGATTGCCTCTAGTCTAAGTCGTGCATGCAGGAAATACAATTTTTAGATACAACTGCTAAAAATAACACTTCACTTTTTAACTCCAGTAAATTACAAAATAGAATTTACTTTTCGAAAATATAATTATTTTTCGAAAGTATCTCGAACTAATTCTTGCACATTCACATGGAACCTGTGTGGAAGTTCCTGTCCAAGCGATAATTCTCAACAAACTGGAGAACACTCAACAGCTTCCATCAGGTTGATTGCTCTGCTCCCGTGAGCTAGAACACTAAGATTGATATTCAAAGAACCATATTGCTGACAATAACTTTATTCACATTTTCAATGAGGTCTAATTTCAACTTTCATGTAATTGAGAGCCATACAAGAAATGTCTTAGTTTACAGCATCTTGTATCAGAATTATAAAATATCAGATAACGATTATCTAAACAGCTTACGCAAATGACGGAAAAACCAACAACATTGTAACAAAACACTGTAAATATCAAATATACTCTTTAGATTATTTGTTTATATAACCTGAAATGGACCTCATTAACAGTGGACCTCGAAACTTGAAAAAATAAATAGCTCACACTCCATTACATCACCACATGGTTTTTCAACTCATGTTTGTTTGGCAAATAAATTCTGCTTTTCCAAACAATGCTCAAATACATTGCCCATCAATCTACAATTCTAAGCAGAAAAATATGAATCGGTAGTCGAAAAAATGTAGACCAATGTTTCTCTACAATATTATCATCCAGAAGCAACAAACTGCTGCTGAACTCGCCTTGCACAATCTTGAAATTTTTTTACAGCTTCAGCACACTGCAGTGGATCCTCTGGGTGATCCTTGTAACACTGTACACAGGCATCTTTTGCACTTAAGCAGGGGATAGTCCTCTGTTCAGGCATCTTGTACTCTTTCTCACGGAGTTCCTCTGCGTTGTGCTTAACTTTCTCCAATACTCTGGCTTCTTCCTTCTGCAGTTTGTCCATAACTCCCTCACTCTCATCAAGAACTTTACGAATAGGATCCAGTTCCTTGTCAGCAACAGGGGGAAAGACCCCTAGAGGGAGCAGAGAGGGCAATCCCGGCTGCCATCCTCCAGCCTCCTCAGTAACCTTGGGCTCAATCCTTGGGCCCTGATTACTTGGATGCTCTGGTCTAATAACCTTTGGTTTAGGTTTCCTGATGGGCTTCTGATCCCCCTCACCAAGAAGTCTACGAATTAGATCTGAGCTGATCTGAACTTTAAATGGCTCACTCATTTCTCAATCTGCATGGATGGAATAAGTTAATGAAAGATTTTAGAGTAACCCTAAATGAGCACAAATTTAAATATAAAGATATGAAGGAGATGAAAGAGTCAATTCACGTCCCCAGAGCCACATAGAAGGCTTAAAATCAAATTATAGTTTCAGAACATATGGAAATATTGCAAAAGCCATCATGCATACTTTGGAACTATAGTATCTACTATCAATATAATCCCCTGACCAGATTTAGGTCTCATTACAAATTATTCAGTAACACGAACAAAGACAAGAAAACAAATGCACATGGTATAGAGTTTCTTGTCACAGTACCATAAATTCTACATGAGATTCCAATGAGGAATACTCACACAATTACACCTACTATGCAGAGAAGTTTAGAGCAGCTTCGCTGAACAAAGTCTCTAATATATCAGAATGGACAGTTAGACAGCAATCCCTTGAAGTCCGTTCTTTGAGAGGATTATGTAATTTTATTACACAGATGCACAGTGCAACGGAGAATGCAAAATATAAAAAAGAATTTCAGAATAATGGTGATGAATTGCAACAACAACACTTTCCCTTTTCCCAGGACTTTAAAAGCTGTTAAAATTGACACTCGTTAATTAATAACTTTGTTCCATGTACAAGAATCCATATGTAACACTAAGTCTTAAGTTGAGCATTATTTCAATCACTCACAATTCACAAGTGCACAGAAATCCATCCATTAAAAAGGGTCATAACATGCAGACCAATAATTGAATCTTACAAACGGGAATTGCATTATTTCAGTATTCCCAAACCAACTACGATGCATTTTAGCTAACAAAGATTGATATAAATATGTAACACTCATTAAGGGAGGGCAGATTCCTTTTGTATTGCCAAATTTTGGAAATTCCTAATTTCTATCAACATGAAGCAACTGTGCTAACATCATCTTTTTTTTAAATGCTTCATATAGTACTTCAGATAACAAATAAGCACATCAAGATTCAAGGTTACAACTTACAACAGGATGGGGCAGTTCGGCATGCTTTTTGGAAGAACATCTTTAACAAACCTCAGACTCAATACATGAGTTATTTTATATGTATGTTCATGATTTTATGATACTTAATATGATGCTAGTCCCAGAACTGTAAGAACACTCATTAAGGTAAGGGCAGAATTCCTTTCATATTGCCAAATTTTGGAAATCCTAACTTCTATCAACGTTAAGAAACAGTGCTAACAGGCACATGACAAAACCCTCGCAATCATGACCTGGGACTGTACATCAATGGCGGCCTCCAGCCACCTGCCACCACCCCCTCCTGATCCCTTCCCTGTAGCTCTTCATGACTCTTCCCTCCTCCCAAGAGACCCCTTACATCCATTGGCAGATCCCACAATGATTATCCTGACATCCCTTCTCTTTTCCTTCAAACGACGGCACAGGATCTCCCCTCAAAATCATCATTGGGACATTCCATCAACTACTCGCATTATGAACCACTGCTTTCCTCTTAGACCATTCATTAGGATCCTCTTAATCAACCTGCACTTTATCCACAGACTAAATCACTGTTGGATTTCCTCCCAGCAGACCTGGTGTGTTCACTTTCAAACTGGGATACACCACCAATACCCACTCTGAAGGTGGTCTCCAAGGTGACAAAATGGAAGAAAAATAAGGCACAATGTATCTGACCCAGATCTGGAGAGATGCACATCGAAGTTCCACGGGAATAAGTAAAGAATGTCATATTGCAGTACTCGGACAAGGCTTTCATTGGAAAATTCGATAGAGGGCCTGAGCTCTCAGAGAAAGCATTGAAAGGATGGGTGGCCATGAAATGGGCCAAAACTATGGGTTATGATCCAAAAACCCATATGGTAACCAGGGGTTTTGTAACTTTTCTATTCAAGTCTCAGTCTCAAGTAGACCAGGACATGATCAAGGCCGAAGGTCCCCACTAGAATAATGCAGCTTGTTTATATATTCGTGAACAGACCCTACGTTTTGACCCAGCCAAGGAGAGGATTGCAAAAATACCAATACAGACCAAGCTACCAAATCTCCCACTGGAATACTGGACATCGAGCATATTGCAGCAAATAGGCAACCGTATTGGGGGAAAATTTATCAAGATAGATGAGCATACACTAGAAATGGACAACCTCATTGTTGCCAAAATCTATGTTGAAATGGATTTAAAGTTTGAATGAAGGTCTCCCTGAAGGAACAGGCATAAAATACAGAAGCACCTCGCACTGTCAGAGATTGGATTTTGTAAATGTTCATTTCAGATGTCGATATTGCAGAGAAATCAGCCATCTCCAGTACACATGTCCAAGGCATATCATTGGAGGAAAGCACCTAGAGAAACGTGAAGAGGAAGAAAGGTTATCAGGTAAGCAATACTTCCCTCTCCTTTCTATCGACGAAACTTCAAAAGGGTCGGACCTGGGTAAAGCCCCCTTGCATCCCGATCCTTCCCCTCCCCACCTTCCTCTTCCATATTACTCAGCTCCATGGATTTGGAAGATCTCCCTCACGAACTTAAAAAGCTTAGGAAGATTCCAACTAGGAAAGCCCCCATCTCTGAATCAAGGGTCCAATCCTCCTGACCACTCTCCCCTACCCACATCCTCGAAAATCGACCCTCGCCCTCAATAAAATCCTCTTCCCTCTACGCAGCACAACCCAGCCTCTCCTATACCGCATCTCCTTATTGACCTCAACCCTCCCAATGCGGAGATCCCCTTTGAATTCACCACCTGTCATCACTCGACCATTTCATCCCCTTTAGAATCAGGACAAACAACTCATAGATATTGCACCCACTCTAAAGCACATTGGCCTTCCCCACCTCCCCTGACTCTCAAACCCTATCAGGTGGGCTAGAACCAGTTCCTTTCTAGGGCCAAGAAAACAAAAAGCAAGGAGGATTTCTAGTATGGCCAAGGCTATCTCTCAGAGAGACATTGAGGTTCAGCAAGGAAGTCAACAAACTATCCTCGAGGCACTTAGAGCAGTGAAAGCCCCCGAGGAGGTTTGGTAATGAAATTTCTCTCCATAAATCAAAGGGGCTTGGTATCAGCGCATAAAATGCGATCCTTGAGGAGGATACTCTTTGTACATAAGCTAGACCTCTTTTTTATTCAAGAAACCGTGATATCAGAGACTATATGCAAGACAGCCCTAAGAAAAAAGTTCCCATATTGGTCCTTTGAATCTGTATGCTCAATTGGACTCTCAAGAGTTGTCACAACTTGGAAGAACAACTTTCACCCTTTTTTCCCTTGATTTGAACGGGAATATCGATCTTCTCAACATCTATGGTCGCCACAAAGATCAACAACCATTATGGAAAAACATTGTGGACTAGGATCGTCTAGAATCCCCCTCACTCGTACTTGGAGGGGACCTGAACTTGATACTAAACAGTGCAGAAAAATGGGGCCCAAAAGCCAGACTAGACTCACTAGCTGATTTTTTCTTGGAGTTGTTTGAACAAGCAGATTTGGTATATATTGAATCGATCACACTTACAGCTACATGGTCAAATAAGAGAAGAGGAGATGAGCTCATTGGTAAAAGGCTAGATTTTTTATTAGGGAATCCGAATCATTCCTTGATTCTTTTCAACGATTCAAATCTGGGGTTCATCCCAAATGGGATTCTGATCACGCAGCTATAGTACTTGAGTTGGATAAGACCCCTCCGAGACCTCCTCCACCATTCAAGTTCAGCCAACATTAGCTCTCAGACTCAAAGTATGTACATAAAATCACGGAGGCTTGGAAGCATATCACATGGGACTAGGGAGACCCAATGACTCAACTTCAAAGAAACTTGATCTCGATAAAGAGAAACTCAAAGGAATGGAACAAAGAAAATTTTGGAAACTCTGAACCCTGATTGAAGGAGGTTGAAGGTCAGATCACAACAAAGCACGAGGGCATGCACAAATACTTTCAATTTGGGAATGACGAACTTTCAAAACTTGGAAAAGAAAGAAACACCCTATTGGCTTGGGAGGAAGCTCGCTAGCATATGAAGAGCCATGCAATTTGGCTTCAAGAAGGAGATAAGAACATAGCCTATTTCCACAAACAGGTAGCTAGTCAAAAGGCATACAACACAATTTGGAGAATTTCAAGCCATCAAGGTACTATTTGTGAGAATTTTGATTCTATAAGTGAAGCAAGGTTGTCACATTACAAAGCATTGTACACTCAATCTCCTGGAGAAGCTCCAAGTGTACTATATATTACCTCGACATTCCCCCACTGGATAAATGAGCATGATAACAAAAACCTGATGACACTGATCTGGAAACAAGAACTCAAGAGAGCAGTCGTGAAACTCCAAGCAAACAAGTCTTCAGTTCCGGATGGACTTTCCATTGAATTTTTCAAGGCTTTTGAAAGCTCATAAACCAAGATCCTCTATTGATTGTTGAACTATCCAGAAAAGAAGGCCGGATTCTTCGTGCATTCAACTTCACCTTCCTTGCAACTATCCCAAAGGTTACAAACCCCTCTAACTTTGATCATTTTCATCCTATTTCACTATGCAATGGTATCTATCAAGACATAATAAAAGAGCCTTCATCTCCAAAATAGACCTTTCTAAAGCATTTGATTGCATGAACTAGTTGTACCTGATAATAATACTATTGCAAGTTGGTTTTCATTGGCCTTTCATCTCTTAGATAGAAGCATGCATTTCCACTGCTTCCTTTGCTATATTAATCAATGACTCAGCCACTACATTCTTCACCACATCCAGAGGATTATGTCAGAGGTGTCCTCTTTACCCCTCCTTTCTTGATATTTACCGAAGGATTGAGCAGACTTATACAGCCTGAGGTCAAACTAGGAAATATCATGGGAATAAAACTATCCGGCACTATCCAGATAACTCATCTCATGTTTACAGATGATATTCTCTTATTCAGATATGGTTCCACCCATGATGGCAAAGCATATGCTTGTATCCTAGCCCTATTTTTCCATGCTACAGGGATGGAAATCCACAAAGCAAAATCATTCATTCGCTACAATCATGTACCTCAGTTTCAAAAAGAAATTATTTCAAAATTCTTTCCTTTCATAGTTCAATCCTTTCAATCAAAACTCATATATCTAGGATTCCAACGTAAGCCCAACAACTATCAAATATATAACTGGACCTAGATTATAGAAAAAGTGAAAGCTCGGGTCACCCATTGAACCCACAGATGGGTATCCAGAGCAACCAAACTCGTCTTGATTAAGAATATGCTTCAAGCATTCCCTATCTACTGGTTCGCTATTAGAAATCCTGCAAAACATATCTTAAGGCATGTAAGACAAATCTTCTTCAAATATCTGTGGAAGGGGAACAAGGAAAAGGGAGGATTGGTACTAGTCTCATGGGAAACTTTATCTCACCTAAAGGAAATTAGAGGATGGAGCATAAAACATCCAGGAAAATTTCCAAAGGCCCTCACTATTAGAAAAGTGGGTGTGCTCGTTTAACCATAGACAATATAGCAATATTGTCACCCAACCATAGGCACAAAGGCCACCCCCGAGCACCTTAACCTTGACATAGAGAATAATTCCGATAGAAGATCAATATCCAACCAAGGCTAGCGCACCAAGCAAAGATAACCAAAGACCAAGCAGAAATTCCAAGCCAAAAACCGAAATGCCAGTTGCAGCCGCAGCTCCTCTCCAAACTTGCGCATCACTGGTCTTATGCAGTTGTGAGTGAGTGAGTGAGTGGGTGAGTGACAAATGAGCTCTAGCACCCATTATTTATACTGCTCCATCTTAATCGAATTCTCTTCCCGGGGGCTAATAACTCAATATTAATTATTCTATTAAGCCGACTTGTCTTCTAGGGTTATTATCCAAAGCTTTAGGGTCTCTCTTGCTTCCCGGAATATTCTAGCCTTGTCAAAGGTTACAAGTGGAGGTTAATACCTTCCGCAGCTACCATAATATCAACACTCCCTCCTAGCTAGGGAGGTATTAAAGGCAATGGTCTTGAGCACAAACAGACCATTCACCCGGTAGCATCATCATAGCCACACAGGCTATCTCATGAACAAATCACGAGCACCATCATCACTATCCAACTGGATAGTCTCCATGGCAATTAGAACAATGCCATCCAATAGAGAACAACTGTGTCTATTCATAATAGTATACAACTACTATCCAAAGACATACAATCTCTACAACAATCATATCATCTGCATAACAATATCATGATACAAACTGAGTCATCTGGGCCATTCTTCCACTCACATTTGTGAGATCTGGAAGAGCATCTTCCCTCAAAAAGTAAAATATCAGCCATGAGCTATCTAGACTATTCTTCCCAAGCATAGAAGAATAATTGTCCCTGATTTCTGAGCCTGGACCATTCACCTAACTGGGCCATTCCTCCAGCACTAATCATAGTGCAACTTGGAGAATGAGTTTGCCCTAGGGAATGCATGTCCCTGATTGTTGAACCTGAACCATTCACCTAACTGGGCCATTCCTCCGGCACTAATCATAGTGCAACCTGGAGAGAATGAGTCTGCCCTAGGGAATGACTGTCCGGACCATTTCATAAGGAAATGATTGTCCTGCACCAACCTCCAAAACGGACCATTCTTCGAAACAGCTCACAACTCTGAACTTTGAAAGAATGACTGCCCGACGAGGCAGACCATTCTACTTGGCCACTACTTAGAGTGACTGCCAAGAAGAATGACTGTCCTAGACCATTCCCCCACACTAGCTACAAGGGGAATCGTTGTCTATGGTACATCAACAATCTTTCAGACCATTTTCATTACAAAAATGACTGTCCAATCTGGACCATTTTTCGAACTGGAAAATGCATGTCCGTCAGAAATCTTGAACCACTTTCTGGACTGGAAGGGAACTGCCCAACCTGGACCATTTTCCAAACTGGAAAATGACTACCCATGAATCAATAATATGTATCAGTTCTCCCTCCCAACCTGGGGAGCCATCTCTTCCCTTTCAGCTAAGGGAGTTATCTCCACGAGCCCCATCTTGTCCCTTAAGTACGCAAACTTTATCCTGGACAAAGGCTTTGTCAAAATATCTGCTACCTGCTCATCTATGGAGATATACTGGAGTTTCACTTCTCCTTCCTGGACTTTATCACGAATAAGTTAGAATTTGATCTCAATATGTTTCCATCAGTCATGAAACACTGGGTGTTCTAATAGACTTATACAACTTTGATTGTCATAGTATATTACAGTCGAATCTGGTACCTGATCAAATAATCCAGAAATCAGCTTCCTCAGCCATAGTGCTTCGGTACATGCCTCACATGCTGCAATATATTGTGCTTTTGTTGTGCTGAGTGCAACAGACTTATGTTTCCTGCTGACCCATGATATTGTAGCAGAGCCCAAACTAAAACACATCCCTGAAGTAGTCCTTATGTCTTCTACACTCCTTGCCCAATCTGAATCTATGAATCCATGAAGTTGTATATCACTGGATGAGGTGTATCTTAAACCAAAGTTTAGTGTCCCACAAAATATATCTTAGAACATGCTTTGCAGCTATCCAGTGCTCATGTCTGGGTTCTACCTGGAACTGGCTTAAAGTGTTTACAGCAAAGCAAATATCTGGTCGAGTATTTACTAGATACATCAACGACCCAATCAATTGCCAATATAGGGACGGGTCTACTGGATCAGAATCTGGGTCTCTTACTTTTCTTATATCTGTGGTCATAGGAGTGACCATGGATTTGCAATCCATCATTCCAAATTTCTGAAGAATCTTCACTACATACTTTCCTTGTCCAAGGAAGATTTCACCATGCTTCTGCCATACTTCTAGTACCAAGTAATAGTGCATGAGACCAAGATCTTTCATATCGAACTCAGAAGCTAATTCCTTCTTACACTAGGTGATGAGAGACTCTGTGTTAGAATATGAAAGATTGTGCTCGTTTTACCATTGACAATACCCTTGTCACCCAACCATAGGCCGAAGCCATCCTCCGAGCACCTTGACCTTGACAGAGAAGAATACTGGTAGCAATCAATAGCCAAGCAAGGCTAATGCACCAGGCAAGAAAAGTAACCAAAGCTGATCAGATAGTCCCACCCAGAAACTGGCGCAACACTCTTCCCCAGAAACTTCCGCGCAAAACTGCCAACTGCAGTGTGCACAACTGGCTCTCTGCAATTCTGAGAATATGTATAATGAGAAACTGGCGCCCTGTATTTATAGTAATCTGGAAGGCTTACTAGGGCCGACTTCTCCTTCTGGGTACTAATTAATTCATGTTAAATATATTTTTGCAACCGACATTTCGTCTAGAGTTTCCTTTACTTCTTTGATCCTTCCGAAATATTCTAATCTCGTCATAGGTCACAATAAAGGTTCATACCTCCCGAAGCTACCATAATATTAGCACTCCCTCCTAGCTAGGGAGGTATGGTCTTGAGCACAACAAACCATTCAACCGGTAGCATCATGAGGACCGTCATTATTATCCAACTGGATAATCTCCTATGACAACTGGTACAATATCAATTGATAGAACACAACTGTGTCTATCCACGATAGTACACAACTACTCAAATTGTGACACAGTCACAAACAGTGGAACATATCCACCACAGTAGTATATCTCTACTGTCTGAAGACA
>ML790855.1:0-15830 GCA_009831015.1 Picea engelmannii
GTCTGCTCGCATTCCTGGCCAAAAATATGACTCATTCAACTTTACGAACGTCTTGTCATGACCAAAATGTCTATCCAATCCTCCACTATGTTTCTCCTTCAGCAAATTCTACCTCATGGAGCATTTTGGAATACAAAGTTGATTACCTTTAAACATTAATCCTTCCTGGATCATGTATTCTTCCCATTGGCTTCTATCCCTGAGAATTGGATTCTCAAATGCTTCATACACCTCTTTAAAATCTAGATCATCTCTGTACATGTCCCTGAGATCATCAAAACCCAATGTTTTGACTCTGAACTCCTGCAACAACAAACATTTCCTGCTCAAAGCATCAACAACTTTGTTAGCAGTTCCAGAAATGTGTTTAATCACAAAAGTGAAAATTTTCATATATTCAACCCATTTAACATGTCTTTGATTCAAATTCTCCTATTGAGTCACAAATTGCAATGAATGATTATGATTGTATAATACAATATCCTTAGGAATCAAGTAATGTCTCCATTTCTTCAATGCTTGAATAATAGCATAGAAATATGTATCATATGTGGAGTATTTTATCTTGGCTTCATTCAGCTTCTCACTGAAATATGATATCGGCCTGTCTTCTTGACTCAAGACTGCCCCTATTGCAAATCCACTTGCATCACATTTCACTTGGAATATCTTTTGGAAATCAGGTAACACCAGAATTGGTTGTTCCGTGATTTTCCTTTTCAAAAAATTGAATATTTTCTCTGCCTATTCCGTCCAGTGAAAAGACTTGTGTCTCTTCTTCCCTGTGTCCATCATCGGTGCACTAATTCCACTGAAATTCTTGATGAATATTTTGTAGAAACTAGCCAATCCATGAAAACTTCTCACCTCAAATATACTCTTTGGTGATGACCAATTCTTAATCACCTCCACATTATTTGGATCCATCCTCAATTTATCTGTAGAAATAACAAAACCCAAGTAAATGAGCTTTGTCTTCATGAATGAGGATTTCTTCATGTTTATCAACAACTTCTCTTGTTGCAACATCTTCATTATTGTAGCCAAATGTTTCAGATGCTCTGCCTTTGTTTTACTGAAAATCAATATGTCATCAAGATACAGAATGAAAAATTTTCCGATGAAATCCTTTAGGACTTCATTCATCAATATCATGAAAGTACTCGACATGTTTGTTAAACCAAATGACATGAAAAGACATTTGTATAACCCTTCATTGGTTTTGAATGTTATCTTCCATTCATCACCTTCCCTCATGCGGATTTGGTGATATCCACTTTTCAAGTCAATCTTTGAAAAAAAATTTGCCCCACTCAAGCAATCCATCAGATCATCCATCCTTGGCAATGGAAATCTGTACCTGATGGTTATTTTGTTGATTTACCTTGAGTCAGTACACATCCTCTAGCCTCCGTCTTTCTTCGGACTAAGTATTGTCGGAACATCACACAAACTCAAACTTTCTCTGACCAAACCTTTGTCCAACAAATCCTGGACTTGTCTTTTGACCTCTTCATTCTCCTGCAGCATCAATATGTACGTTGCTTTGTTTGGAAAACTAGCTCCATGTATGAGATAAATTTGATGACTTATACTTCTAATCGGTGGCAACGAATGAGGTAGTTCTTCCACTACTATGTCAACGAACTCTTCCAACAGTTCCTTAACCTATTTTGGTAAATCATCTACCCTTGTGCTAGTTAAAACAATCTTTGGATTCCTGACCACAATAAATTGTAGTTCCTTCTTCTTATTGACCTCTATATGAAGTTCCTTCCCACTCATGAGAAGTACAATGTTACTTACATCAAGTTTTATTTCTTTATCTTTGATCGGCAACAACATATGAGTTCTCCCATTTTTCTCCAGGGTGTATGTTTTCATTCTCCCATCATGAATCACATTCCTGTCATATTTCCATGGTCTACCCAACAATAGATGAAAAACATCCATAGGAATAACATCATAGAGTATTTCATCTTTATACCCTCCTATTTTAAACTCAACTAAACATTGTTTACTAACATTTACCTGATGCCATTTTTGCAACCATGAAACTCTGTATGGGATTGGATGATCAATCGTCTCCAACTCCAACTTTTCTACCATCTTTGTTGAAATGAGATTATCCGTGCTACCACTATTTACAATGACCTTGGATGCCCTGTCCTTGGTCTTGCAAGTAGTCCGAAAAAGTTTGTTCCTTTGGACTAAACTCTCTACCTCCTTCTCTGGTGTTAAAAGATCTTTTCGCATCATCAGTGATCTTCCTCCTTCAACTTCCTTTGCCTCAACATTTCTCCTTTGTGCTTCAACAATGTGAGTATCTCCTTCATCTTTCTTCTTGTCTGGACATTCATAAGACTTGTGTTTGACCTTTCCACACGTGAAGCATTTTATCACTCCACCTCTTCTTCTTCCTTTACCTAGTACGAGGAAAAATGTTGTTATCATCATACTCTCCTCTCTGATCAGCATACTGCCTTCTCTGTCCAGCATATTTCCCTTTCTGTGAGCTTCCACCTCTCTCAATTTGAGGTTTCTACCAGTCTTCCTTAGGCTTCTGATTTCTATCTTGGACGACTAATTTTCCCCTCGCTTGACTTCTGCCTTAGCCTCCTTGACCTTGTTTTCGGCTCAACTTCTCTTCCACCTTTAGAGCCATTTGATAAGCATCTTCCACTGTTCAGATGGTCATCATGTTCATCTCATCCTGAATTTCGTATCTCAGGCCATTCATATACCTGGCAACCTTTTCAT
The DNA here is from genome assembly GCA_009831015.1 of Picea engelmannii. Classification (NCBI taxonomy): domain Eukaryota; kingdom Viridiplantae; phylum Streptophyta; class Pinopsida; order Pinales; family Pinaceae; genus Picea; species Picea engelmannii. The sequence goes on from ML790855.1 coordinate 2,761, forward strand.
CATTACTTTCACGATGACCTACTCTGATGTTCAGCCTGTAGAACTCTTTAGTGTACTCATTTACTGTCATCAACTTCTGTCTTAAACTCTGCATCCTTTGAAACAATGAAATTTGATAATCCCTAGGAATGAATTTTTCTTTCATCTTTGCAATCATCCTATCCCAACTCTTGATTTTCTTGTTACCTTGGCAGTGTCTGTTAGCTTGCAGTTCATCCCACCACAATGCTGCATGTCCTTTAAGTCTCATGACAACATGTTTGACCTTCTTGTCTTCTTCGACATCTTCATAGTCAAAATATCTGTCTAGATCTCTAATCCAGTCTAGAAGATCTTCAGCATCCAAGTTTCCCTCATAAACTGGAATGTCCAGTTTGGCTCTTACACTCATTCTTGCAACAACTCTAATCAAGTGTTCATTTGCTGCATCTTCTGCTGAAATTTCTTCTTCTTCATGTCCAGCGTCATCTTCACTTTCGAACTCACTGACATCTCCAATATCAGCTATGGGCCTTTGTTTTATTTCCACATCCACGATTCTGGCGTGAATGTCACACAGATCTATTTCTACTTCTGGATTCTGCACCTACCTTCCCCTTCCTTCTAGAATTTCCCTATCCTCTGGCAGATCAGGCGTTTGCCTATCTCTTCTCCTCGACGACATGGTTGAAATTTCTTCTTGTTTTTCCTGCCTGAAATATATAAACAAGAATTAGGCTCTGATACTAGAATTGATGCAGACACAGACCCTCTCGACCCTTGAGTCGGCAGTCCACTATAGGATCTCTCTATTTTTTTCCCTTGAGTCAGATTGACTCTTCGATTCCTCTTCAGGGAATCCAACACACACAAAATGATGCTCTCCATAGGTCCTTGCGAATTAAGCTCTCGCGATCGAACACAAAGCCTCAATTCCAACCTTCTTTTGACCAAACGATGTGGTCATCTTTCTCGTTATTTTCAGAACCTCGGAGTTCACGACCCCGCAACTTCTCCTCCCAAATCTTCAACTCTTCACCTTCCAAGACCCGAAATTCCAATGTTCCTAAACACTTGTCACAACTCACCACTCGCGATTTCATGAGCTGAAACTCCCAACTCTTGCTTCCAAATCTTGCGATACCCAAAATGTTGATATGGGCATGCTCCTTCTCTTGTTAGAGCCCTCTGCATGTGACCATCGACTAGGTTAACTCTATCAATTTTCTCTTCTCACCGCTTTATGAGTTTCGATGTTGAACTCCCGACTCTTGTCTCGTGAATCCCCAAGACACAAGAGGTCAACGAGGTGTTGAATTCTTTCAAAATATGATGCACAAATCTCGATAGACATCAACAATAGCTAGCCCCCCACACACGTCTCTTCTCCCCTTCGGGACTTCGCCTTTCATAATCCAGAGTATCCAACCTTTGGGCTCTCACCTTGCGAACTTCCGAGTTCACGAGATCTCTAGATCTCTGCCACCTGTCCTTCCCGGATGAACAACTCTGATCCACTCGTCACTTCGCTACTCGCCTTTTGCGACTTCATGATTCTTAATACAAAACTTTGGACCCTTCAACTCACGAAACCTTGAAATGGAATGATGCAGGTAGATCCAACGGTCCACGTTGATCTTGATCAATGGCTCTGGCTTCCCTTGGGCTTGTGCTTCAGAATAAAGGCCACTGTAATCTCCCCACTTATCTGTGAGATCTGACGGCTCGTGGGACTTTGTGAATTCTTCTCAGAGAATTTCAACCGTCTGTTTCTTCCTTCAAGAACTTATGCACTCTTAAACAAAGTGTTTTACCATGGAGCTTAACCACCTGCAACACAAACTTGGGACGCCTCTTTTCAACGCCTCAAGGCACCAACCTTCTATGCTTTTCTTCGACAACTATGAAGACTCTATCCCTCCTGATCTTTCTCCAACTCAGAGTCTTAAAGAAGACTCCCACATGCACTCCTTGTGTCGAATCCTTCAATTACTTCAAAGAATTGAAGTCCTTCGACTCTGTGCACTCCCTGTAGTAGTAGTCCTTCAACAATTTCTTAGGTTCAAAAAAACTTGGAACTTTACTCAGCCTATGCACACCTTGCACGGCTCCTGTGCTCAAATTGCACTTCTATGATAATGAGGACAATGTTAACCCTCCTGATCTTTCAGAGATAAAACTCTGAACTCTTGTCAATGCACTCCTTGCGGACAACTTCACTACACTCCTTATAGGAACTCTTGCTCAGATAGAGAAACAATTGAAACTCATTCCTTACTCTCTCTCAGAATTCAAACATAAAGCATGAAATCATATACACATCATATAAATAAAATGTGTAACAGAAAGCAAAAATCCATGAGCATAACATTCAACATGCATTCACAGAGAACAAATATGACACCATAAATTTGAATCGAATCTCTTTCTATTAATTCAAATCTTTGTACATGGGTGTTTTCAACTATAGATCTCTTCTCTCTTCTCTATGCTCTATGCTCATAATCCTCTTAAAACTATACAATGAGGGTGTCTATATCCTATTTTCCTCTTGCGCTCTTAAACTATCTAATCTAAGCATTAAATTCTATCTACCTACATTAACTTATGCATAAATGCCTCCATCTACTTCAGACGAGAGTGGGACACTCAAGGTCTGATTACAATGCTCCTTCATAAATGTGAGTACGCCTCTATTAACTATCCATTTAATTATATGGAGCTTGTCCATTTTTCCTCCACATCCACGCGCGCTTGCTACCTACTGGCGATGCTCCTGCATCACAACTACTTTACCAATTAGGGGCTTCTTAACCAATCTTTGGGGCTTCCAACATCATGACCTCATAACTCCTCAACCATAACGAACTATGTGACGTTCCACCTACCATTGGAAATGACACAAGGAGGAAAATCCATCTATGAGTGTGTTACCTGCATTTACATTTTCCTTCATGTCCTTATTCCTAAAAAAAATTGGGCTTCATGACCAAACCTATGGGTTTCCTGTAGAATTCTTCAAAGTGTCTTCCTATGAGGGCCATTCATAGAGATATGCCACAAGTGGACCACTTTTCAAAATTATTCAAATACACCAATCACATATGTTGACATAAATGACAACCACTGCATGTTGACATCAATGAAAACCAACTTTCCAACATTTTTTCCTTTCCTAGTATAACGTTTCTTGTAGAAAAAGGTTTTTATTCCTTTGGGGAGAAATAATTTGTTTCGAATTATTATATGAATCTTAGGGAAGTTCGCTATAGTTCATTTGAGGGTCCATTAAATATGGAAAATCTTTAGAAGATTTATGACACCCAATCTTGTTTGACCTCGAAGGTGATGGTGATGAGATGTGTTTTACACACTTCATAGATCTGTTGTATCATTATTATCGAACTCTGGCTCAATCATGTTCACTCCTAGTGATGAAAATAACTCTCTAGATACCCTTTCTATACGTGTTTTGATTGACACTCAAGAGGCTACAAATATGCATCATGAAGGTGTGGGAGGATTAGGTTTTGTAGGGAGAAGTATAGATATTTCATATATTTAGAGTGGTCAAAAGGAGAAGCTGATGAGCCAAAATATGAAATCATGAAGAGTGATCAATAACATAGGGGGAGGGGTATCAGTGGTAGTAGGTGAGGACATAGTTTTAAACCATATTTTAGACCTATCAAGGAATATTGTGTTTGATAAATTCATTGGAGGGACGATAGGAAAGTATCTTGTAAATTCCTAGATGTAGTAGTCTTGGTTATACTTTATTAGGTATGGGCCAAAGGCTCACATACTTCCTCGTGGTTGGTTGGGATTCAAATTTTGGTATGAGGCATATGCTCTACAAATTTTGAAGGGAAAATGGCTTTGGAATAACTCTCTTATATCCCTTAGGTTTTGTCACTCACTCTTCAATGATAAGGATGGGCATTCAAAATCCATTCCATTTTGGATAAAACTCCTTGGATTTTCGATGGAGGTGTGCAAATTTGGTGCTATGAAATCTATCGAGGATGAACTTGGAGAAACTATTCTAGCTAATGATAGTTTCCTTAATAGCCAATGTAGATTTATGGGAACAATACTTGTTCATCTAGATATTATTCTGGTTGTATACAAGTCTACAAGTCTATCAAGATTGTTTCTTTGGGAGGTATTATGAGAGTATTGATTGTGTAAATGTTCCAATCATATGTTCCCATTTTCATTTGTATGGAAATTGTTTTAGGAATTTCTCATTACAACTGGTAAAAAATGTTTAGAGGTGAAAAAAATAATTGGGTTTAGATTCTGGGGAGGTGGTTCTTACTACAAATCCAATTTTCCTTGTGAGTTTGTCATGAGGATCATCATTATAAGGATAATATATTATAGGAAGGTTATATCCATGTCTACACCAAGGAAGTATGGATAAGTGATGTGCTAATTTACCTAATTGTAGGCTCAAGCTTCTTGGGGAATATAGAAGATAGCGTAGAGGATGGATCAACCATGGATGTTGATCTAAATATTTCCATGGATATAACACTAGAAATTTTTTCACAATAGATCTAATAAAATATTGAAATATTTACTATGAAGGTTAATTTCTTTTAGATACCAAATTCTTTAATCACATGGTTTTTTGCTTAAAATGTACAAAATTAATTAAATTTTAAAAATAGAGAAAATAAATAAACACAAACACGCCATCAACAAATAAACACGAGATATAACCTGGGAAACCCAATAGGGGAGAAAACCCAACTAGAATATGAGGTTTCTCTGCTCTCTTTTCTTCAATTAAAAGTACAAAGAAAGAGGAACTCCTAGTGGAGTTTCCTTTGACATTGTGGCATGTATGGATACTACATAATATATCCTCTTTTTTTATACTTTCAAAATACCACTCCTAGGTTCTATTCTCAACTATGTAACAAATACAATGCTAAATAATGGAACCCATTCTTCTACTAGTGGCCTGGTATTTAACATTGCTCATTAGCCATCTAGGGGAAATGTTTTGAATTTATCAACCCTAAATTGTGATAAGGTTTTGGATCTTATATAATATTCTTGAAAGTCCATATGTGGCTATCCCCATATGTGTGAATAACGGTGGATGACATGGCATCCACTCTTACCATGGTGCTCAACACAGTAGGTCAACTTGTGGGAGGCATAACTTTTGCATACAAGCTCTGATTTGAACCATTGGAAAGGTATCAATGTGTAGAATAGATTCAAGGGGTCTTAGCCAATGATAATAAATTTTTGACCCCCCAAAATTCCATTTTATGCCTCAAAATGGGCTTGAAATGTTTCAAACCCGAGTTTTCCTAACTGGGATCTAGCATTAAATTTACCCTGCAAGTTTATTTATCTAATATTTTCCCCTAAAAACGAATTGAGAAAGTAAGAATATAATATAATGGTCCAATTCAAATAATACGTAGACCACATTCCTTTTCCAACATCAAACTAGATTATGAAGGTGCATGATATTTGCAAGACTCCTTTGGGTAATTTTGAACTTCCTTTACACAATTATATTTGTCAATATGATGAGACGAATAATCCTGAGTCCTCTACCACTTTCCATTTGAAGAAAAAGGATATAGGTCAAGTTGTACCTTCAATAAAACAAAATTGATGTTTGCAACTTCAAATAGGTACATTTGCATAGATCTCAGGTGTCTAGATGTGTGGAAGTCATCCAAAGGCCTCTACCTTAGTAATTTACTTTAATTAAAACAATTATTAAAGTAAAGTGATTTTATTAATTTTTTGAATCTAATTTAATGAAATGATAAAGTTATTAGCATTAGTGAATTAAATATTAGCAATTTATCTCAAGTGAGGTGAGAGTTAATCTCAACTATCAATCACTTTGGAGATTAGGGTGAGTTCATAACTCAATATTATAAAAGCAAGGTTAGGATGAAGGAGAAAGATACTTTTGGAGAGCCAAGAAGACAATTTTACCAAGTTCTTGAATCATGAAGGAATGTGATTCAATGATATCTTGGTTAGGTTAATAAGGACTTTCATCTAGAGATCAGCCCATGTTAGGTGTAGATTATTGAATCTATCAGACTAAAAAAACAACCTCACTTGGATATGAATCCTCTTGCATTTTTATACAGGTGGTACACATCTTTGGCTAAACATCTTCTTTAAATACTTGATATAAAAAATAATATAGGATTATATCAAATGACATAATAAAAATATTTATATATCAATAAAATACTAATTGCTGAAAATTAAATATATACGAAGAGTTCCGAAGAAGTGGACTAGGAAACTCAAAAATCACACATTGCAAAAAAAACAGAAAATAAAATATCCTCACATCCATCACAGTCTAATAAATTTTCAGATCACATTCAAAATAAAAGGAAATTGCACAAGAGAACTTTGAAAGAGTATCATTTATTAAGATCAAAAGAAGATTTTGATAAGTCGATTTCAAATATTTTATACTCAAAATCGAGAGTTACAAAATATTATCAAAATCGGCTCTGAAATGGTTCTCTCGAATTTCTCAAAAAATAATAATGTTTGTTACAATATTGGAAATTTAAAGGCATTCGTCCATAAATGGACTGGGATTGGGGCTCTCTTGGACCATAAAAATATTTACAAGAAATATGATGAAGAGGGAAGAATGAGGAGCATGGAACGAGCAATAGGATGTAGAAATAATACAAAAGAAAGTTATCAGAATCAAGTTATATTTTTCTAATGAAAGGATAAATACAATTGGATGAATTATGAGAAGGAAGAAAGTATGTAATCAACATAAACTTACCGTGATGGAGTCTCTCTCTCTCTCTTTCATTTTGTTGTTGATGTGCTTTTTGGATCTTTTCTCGTTGTGGTTATGTGGCCGGTTGTAAGAGCTTCTGTTGGAATCTCAAAAATCTTGATTAAATATTTGTTTAACCATTCTTTAATATATTCCCTTAAAGGAGCAATGGTTACTTCCTTCTTGAATTTGATATCAAATAATTCACTTTCAATTTATCTATGGTCAATAGATAAATTTTGTAATGTAGTCTCTATATCTTCATTTCTATTTTTATATTCCACAAGACAATTGTCGGTATCATCATAAGTATATTCCACCATACTATCAAACTTTTTTGCTGATAGTTTTCTCAAGGTTTCAACTTTCTCCTCGAACTACTTTCTATTCATGAGCATCAAATTTTGATATCAAGTTTGAATTTGCCACTTCAATAGTAGTACTTGCAATATCTAACTTAATAAATTTTGAATATGCCTCAGTATTTTTGCGTGATAATTCATTAAGTTGACTTAGTAATCCTCTTAATGTATTAATCCTTTCAATCCAACACACTTTCAATTATTTCATGTGGCTTTGAGAAGGAATATATTTTTATTTTCTCCTTTGTTCTGCCATTGACTAGACTTTTAAAGAGAACATGAAAACCTCATTTATAAGAAATCCTTCATCATTTTTTAAATATGCATTCAAATATTCTTTAGTATTTTTTATTTTAATCCCAAGAGAAGAAAATATTTTCACCAAGTTCCATATGTCTAAAATAAGTGACATTATTTTCTTTATATTTTCCTCCATGAAATGTCAAGTAGCAGTGAGTAAGCTTGAGATTCCTTTCAGTCTTAAACTTGACTCAGGGGTCCTTTGAAGAATTTTGTCAGGTTGAACGATAGAAATAGGAGTGGCCAATATACGTGGAGGCATAAAAGTTTCTTCTGATTATTTTATTCTTTCCTTAAGCCATATATTTTCTTCCTCCATATCGACTATTGATATATCTAGTGCATCCCCTATAACCTTATGAATTGAAGATAATTTTGATGGAGGAATCTCTCTAAGATAAATGATGGAACAATATTTTCCATTTATGTTCTTCGAAGTTATTTCAAATATCAATTTCTTTGAAAACTTGTAAAATAATGCATTATGTAAATAAAAAGTTTCTTCATCAGAAAAGGCTTCATCCTAGACAACAATCGTGGAAAAAAATTGTGCATTCTCTTATACTCATTCCTCTTCGTTGGACAACTAGATATGTTCAATATCAACATATAAATCCATATCAACGTATGTTTTGTTCTTACCCTCCCTGTTGAGAATTAATTATTTTCCTCTTCACTTTCAATTTATCAGGGTTTTCTAAATTTCCTTGAGGAGGATTTTTCTCTCCATCATCACCTGATGTATTGTTTGAGGGTTTTCTTCGTTGATTCACTGTAGACTGAGGATTTAATTTAAGCAAATCAATTCTATGAGAAATAGTTGGAGACTCGACACTTATTTCACCTAAGGGTTTCCCTCTTTGCTTACAATAATCTATAGTACTCACTATTCTCTCTATATCACCAAAATGTTTCTTAGTATCTTGAAAAGGAGGGTCATGATTATCTCCTTCTTCTTCTCCAAATATAAGGGTATTAACTAATGAAGTACTCAATCCAATTGATATCATTTGGTTATAAAACAATGTGTTGAGGATCAAACCCCTTGATTTCTTCTACAAATTTTAAATTATACTGGTCAAAATATGAAGCATATTCAATCAATATTGGAAATTCCTCTCAAGAAAACTTGACTGAATTTCCAAGTCAAAGTAATAAAATGTTTTTTCCTTTTTTCATAAAAAACATGGAACAAAAATTTATATTTCCTTTCTACCTCTATAATAAACAATTTATCCGACACATAATAAGGAACAAGGATAGGTTTTTCATGAGAACATAAAATCTTGATGATATTATCATAATCCATTTTCTCCATAACTAATTTTGTATTTATAAAGGTGGGCACCTCCAATGAAATTCTAGAAGTATCCTCTCCAAAGAGAAATTTCTTAAATTCAAACACAAAATCATTATATACTTCATGAAAGTGGCAAATAACATTTTGTCTCCATAGAGCTCGATACCACATATTCATAGGGTCAACCTTTGAATTTACCCTCTTTCCAATACTGAAGCCTTTTAAAATATGGTAGTATGTAATGGAAAATATCAAATAAGAAGGAATGTAAAAAAATATCTTATTCTTAAAATTCATTAATTGTGCAAATATTTTATTAGATATAATCTTCTCCCTGTTGATTACAACATTTTCATGAACACTAAAACGTATAATATATAGATCTAGTTGATGGATAGTGGTTGCATAATCTTGACCAGTGATTCTTGTAAAAAGATAAACAATTTCTCGATAAGGGTCTTTCACAGAACTAACTTGAATTTTGGATAAGTCTTATGGTATTGTTGTATGGTCTTGCAAATATTCTTGCAGGATTTCTATTCCATTATTCCTTCCTTTCAAAAAAATTCTAGCTTTGTCTCCTTTGTATGTTATATTTGGTTCTAGTAATTTTATCATTTTCTTGAATATTGAAGGCGCCAATGAAATAGGGTAACCATTCTATAGTGGAATTTTTTGTCTATTCTGAACAAATTTGTCTATGCACCAAGTGATAATATATTTATAGTTGAAAAAATTCATCACAAAACCATCTAGGACTATCTGTGATGTCCAAAATTTGTTGTTGTCTCTATCTGGTGATGTGTAATAATACCAATATAATCTCGACCAATGGTAATTATAATCTTCTCTAGCGAGCAAATTCAAAGTGTCCCCACATAATTGTTTTTTTTTCTTGACCATCTTTACTAGGTTGATGAACTTGTTGGTACTACCACTTAGAAAAATGATATAATATTCTTCAATAATACTTGACTCATGTTTTCAATGCAGAGTTAATATGTAATAAATGTAATTTCCTTGAGAAAAATGTCATTAATATCGAGATTTTTGAAATTCAATTTTAGTGTTTAAATCTGTAGTATCATCACTAAATTTAACTCGATAAGTGTGAAATAAATAAGGCACGTCATGGTGGGGACTCGAGGTGGAAGAAATATTCAAATAAAAATGCAAGTCCTCCAACCCGCGAACCCTCCATGAAAGGAAAAAAAAAAAGTGTTGATACCTCTCAAACGGATTTAAAAGGAAGGAAAATATACAAAATTACAAGTCCACAATGAAAGAAAAAGGAACTAAGTGTTGGTAGCGGGTTTATGGAAACAAAAAATATATACCATGAGTTTGCAAGTCTTTCCACCCACAAATCTGTGAATATAATAAAGTGACTAAGTATGAAAGAGTATGTAGACTACAGGAAAGAGAAGTGAAAGTGGTAGGACACAAAAATCTTGTAGGATCAAAACAAACTTGGAAGAAAAATATTATGTACAAAAGAGTGAAAAAGAAGAAAGGCATAGGGGTCAACAATTGGATCCAAATTTGGTATGATAGCCCTCTACCAGTCATCAAGAATACAGAATCTGAAGACCAGAGGCCTTATTTTTTGGGAAATGGAGTCAAGAAAATGAGGATATGCAAAACAAAGAAAAGGTTCTGTACAAGCGAAAAGAATGAAAATCAAGAAAAAAAAAATCATATGTCTCCCATTGATTAGAAGAATTAATATTGTTCCATTCATGTCCCTGAGACTGTATGAATTAAAACTTAGAATATTTTCAATAATATATGACCCGATCCAGAGTGATTTGAATTTGATATGCATTTAAGGATTTTCTTTTGCTTTATTCCAGAGCAATACTAGTTCACCTTTTTGGAAATTCTTTATTGTTGCACTTTGATCAAAGTACTTCTTGACATTATTTTTCTCTGACATACTTTCTTCAAAGCTTCATCTCTTTCTTCTTCCAACTTTAACAACTGAGTCAATCTCTTGTGCAACGGAGAAGTTTTTTTTGTATGTTTAATGTTTACCGCATAAGACAAAGCATTTAGTTCAATACTGAGTGGAATTTTTTCTTATTTTCCATACACCAATGCATATGGGGATACTCCAATTCTATCCTTTGGTGTCATCATGCTTTCCCATAATGCATCCATCACTTTCAAATGCCAATTTATTTGATTCTGATCAATTGTCTTCTTCAGAATTTGGATCAAAGTTTTGTTCGTAGATTTAGCATGCCCATTTCCTTGGGGATAGTAATTTGATGATTGCCTCATTATGATGCCATATTCCCCACAAAAATTAGTAAACTTTGATCCAACAAATATCAACCCATTATCAGTGATAAATTCTTTGGCGCCCCAAACCTTGATAGAATACTATCATTAAGAAACTTGATCAATTATTCATAATCAACCCTTTTCAATGGTATTTCCTCTTTCCATTTCATGAAATAATATGTGGCAGTAAGAATTTATACATGTCCTTTACTGTATTTTAGGTTTATTGGCCCAATGAAATCAAGTCCCCACTATGAAAATGGTTCTTTCACCAGTATAGGTTGCAAAGGCATTGTAGACCTCTTCATTTTACCTGAAGTTTTTTATAGGAAAAACATTTTCTTACCATTTCATATGAATCCTTAAAAATTGGTTTCCAATAATACCCAACTCTTATTATTTTGTGTGCAATAGTGGTTGGTGCAAAATTTTCTCAGCATATTCCTTCATGAAATTCTTTTATCAATTCTTGATATTTTGTTGCATATACACACCTCAATAACATTCCATCATAATTTCTTCTGAACAATATTTATGCGATCAAAACATAATGATTCTATTTAATTTTTAGGGATTTCGTTGGGAGTCATGCTGATTGGGAATTTTCCATATGTCAAATAAAAAATGATGTCCTTGTACCATTCTGAATTCAACATGGGTTTTCCAACTGAACATGACACCACCCCATTCAATGCTTCATTATCAAATAATAAGTTTAAATAATCCCTTTCCTTTAACTACTTTTAAAGGTTTGATCTCAACATCATATTCGTGAATCTTAGCCAACAAAATTTCCCACTTTCCTTCTCTCAATTGTTGATCTAAGATAATTTTCACTGGGAAATATGGAACATATGCTATAACATGAGAATTCAAAATATAAGTTCAAAATGTCCCACCTCCTTAACAAGAGAGACAATTTGTTTCTCCAATTTTGAATATTTTAGCTCATAATCATGAATGGTTTTACTCATAAATCTTATTGGAAGTTCTTCCCCTTTATAGTTTCTTTTTGTAAGGACTGAAGCCACAATCCCTTCTTGTAACACCCCTCCTAGCTAAGGACATCTACTCAATCCACCCGTGAATTTTTTATTTTTTTTTATTTTTTAAGTGTGTGTGCGCGTGTAAAAGAAACAACCCCCTCGTCTCTACGTCAACACTCGAACCAACGGAACGCACGTAGGACGAACTCAACAAGACGACCCGACATATCATAGCGACAACGAGAAGCAAACGCCCCGAACAAGAGGTGGGCGACTAACAGCTGTAGGCAGAAACAAACACCAGGGGTTAGGCACAGTACCGTTACAGAATGAAGGAATCCGTCAATAGAGTCGCAGTAGTGGAACTGTGCCTTTAAACAGCCCGGGACTACTGATACAGCTCAGAATGTGTCGTAAGAGTGGAACTGTTCCTTTAAACAGCCCGAGACTCTTGATACGACACTGGATTCCTTCCACCAGATCACACAGATATAAATACTAAGATACAAGAGGAGTCTACATCTCGCCCGACACAGACAGCCTATGCAATACAAACTGCCAAGTACTACAACATCAGGGACAACACGACCTCTACGGGAGACACAAGTCGGGAGGACCCCAATCGACCATTCTCCCATGGGACCCGACGACATCAACCGAGACCAAATGTCCCAATACTTCTTATTAACAGACGAGGACCTTATCCTAAGGGGCAACCAATAAATTCACTAGGCCAATAATATCGTTACGATCTAGGCATCGTCACGAACGTTCATTTAACAATTGGACATTGCCACTTATGCATCCATATTAACATTTCCATTATACAATTACTCCACATCGCAATTCAACCCATATTTATATTTCAATTAATAATATTACGGTTGCGATTAGACAATTCATTATCACTGTAGGTCTACCAACCCTAATATTCAATTAATGATATTACTAATGCATTTAAACTAATACTTATCATGGCGATTCTACCCATATTATCTTTCAATTAAGCACATTACTAATGCATTTTAACTATTACTTATCACTGCCATTCTATC
>ML790855.1:31200-58738 GCA_009831015.1 Picea engelmannii
GATCCTTCTTTAACAATAAATTAAATGGCTTGAAAATGCTTCCATAGTCAGGGAAAAAGCTTCTTACAAAGTTTATTTTTCAAAAAAATGATTGTACCCCTTTCTTAGAAGATTGTGGATTTAGTTCATTAATGGATTTGACTCTTTTTGGATCAATGCAGATTCCTTCTTTGCTAAATATGTGTCCCAAAAAATTTCCTTTAGATACACCAAACATGTACATTTTTGGATTAAGAGAAATCCCATATAATTTTCATATTTCAAAGACGTGTCTCAAATGATCAATGCATTTTTTCTTGTCTTGGAATGGACAGTAAGATCATCTTGATAATCAACCATAATTTTTCCTATCATATATTTTAATCGATAATACATGATTCTTTGAAAAGTGGCTCCAACATTTTTTAAGCCAAATGACATGAAAGCATATGAATATGTCTCCCATGGTGTTATAAAAAAATCCTTGGGCATGTCTTCCTTTGCAACAAATACCTGATTGTGTCTTGAGAAACCATCTAATATGGACATACAAGTTGATCCAATGACTTGTTGAAGTAGAAATTCCATTTTAGGAAAATGATAGTTATCTTTAATACTCAATTTATTCATATCTCAAAATTCAATATAAAAACAAATTTCTCTAATTTTTTTCTCCCCACTACTAGATTTGAACGCCAATCTGAATGTCAAATTGGATAAATAATTCCAACATTTTTTAATTTTTCAAGTTCCAGTTTTACCAATGGCTTTAGCTTAGGATTTATCTTTCTAATTTTTTTCTTGAAAGGCTTGGTACCTTATTTTAATGGTATAATATATTGGAATATCTACTTGTCATATCCCTTGATATCATCGTAGTTCCATGAAAATATATCAAAATATTATTTTAATAAGGAAGTGAATTGAGAAACTTTTTCTGACATGAAATCATTTCCAAGATCCACATACTTAGGGGAGATTTCGGTTCCAATATTTATATTCCTTGTTTCTTTCACCTTACACACTAATACTTCTTCTCTGATATGTTTTGCTTGGTCATCTCTTGTAAAAATGGATTCAGATTTAACACAATATTTTGGGACAAGGGAAACATTGTCATCATCTTCCTACAATCATTTTAATTAGACAAAAAATCATTCAATTTCTCATCATTTTCAAATACTTGAGGTATTCTTGATTTTCTGGTAGTGAGGATCTAAAAATTCATTTAACATGGAATTAAATTTTTCTTTGAACATCTTCAGGAGTGGATACTGAAGTAGTAAGTGCTAATGAATCTTCCTTTTGATTCTTTTCTCTAGGGATGAATGATATGATAACTGAACTAAAATCCTTCATCATTTCATTCACTCTTTTCACATATAATTTAAGTTTTTCTTTCTTAATCTTATATCTTTGGATGAATTGATTTATAACCAGTTAAGAGTCACTAGTTACAATCAAGTGTAAAAGTTTCATTTCGAGTGCTAGGATTATGACTTGCATTAATGCTTTGTATCTTTTTTCACTGTTGGTGCATGTAAATTATAGTTTGATGACATGTGGATATATAATTTTATTCGGACTTTTGAGCACAATTCCAACACCGTTCCTTGAGCTTGAGCATGCACCATCAAATGACATTCTCCAAAATACAGTAAAAGATTCACCTTGTTTCAAATTTTTTGACTACTCCAAATCAGGTATAGCATAATCTCCAATACCCGTGTCCAAATAATATTTCATTAATTCATTCTCCTTCTTCTTAAATGAAAATTTATTTCTAGGATGACGAGGAATCTTGATCATTGTCCCATATTTGTTTGGAAACATCATGCAACTGCCATGATTCATGATATAACCCCCGATCATTAAAGACCAATCTCTTTTGAGGGATACTCCATATGTTGGAGGAAGATCAAACACTATAATAGTGAAACAAGTGATAATATGAAGAGCAACAATGATTAAAGCATAGAAGTCCTTGATATCTCCATATGCATAAACATTTCTAGAGTCAATTACATAAATACTTTCACCTATTTCATAGTATTTGGTACAACTCACACCAAGTTCTTCCATTACTTCCAGAGGCATGATATTATTCATTGCTCTGGAATCTACCAAACAATTCTAAATAACAACGTCATGATTTTCAATTCAAATATAAAAAGGTGGAACTTTTACTCTCATCTTGACAATCGACATAGTGTGATTTTTCCTTGGACTTGCAACAATATCCTCCATTCTACTTCCTAGTTCATCTAAAATTTTGAGAATGTTTTCTCTCTGGCATGGAATTTTCACCACCTCCATGAAAGGAAAATTAATCCTCAATTTGCTAATATCATCAACTACATTATACATCATCTAAGGGGGACTTAAAATCATTTGTTTCCTATTGTTTCTATACTTCTTGATTTATTCTTCTCTTTTTACTTTTCTTTCTCTTTTTCTTTTTTAGTATTCTCCTTTGGTTTGGATTTATTTGCTTGCATCCATGTTTGGACAACATTGTCTTGTTAGATATTATTTTCTTCATCTTCTTAAAATATATACATATATTACTCTCATTCATCCATCTGTACATATTCAAGAATTTCTTCTTGAATATAGCCATCTCCTTGATCAATAATTTGTTCATCGTAAGCTTCATTAAGTATTACTACATTTTGATTTGGTGCCCTTCGGATTCTTTGTCTTTCTCGATCATCAGTATTCTCCATTCTTGTTCTATGTTCTTGGCAAAGATTTCCTCTTCTCTTCTCTTCTCTTCTCTCTTCATGTATTTACTCTCATATTTCCTCTCTATCGCCCATAATTATATCTTTCTGATTTTCTTCAAAAGGATGTTCCTTAATTTATGGGATGCACAACTTCTTACTTTTACTTCTGGTTACTGGTCCTTTATAATAATCTAGTTTCAATTTTTATTTGTGTTTGATTTCTTCGAATTTGTCTTTCATCTCTTGTTTGTCTTCTAAGGATTTATTTTTCTTCCTCTTGAACAAGAATCTGCCAATATCTTTCCAATTCTTTTGGAGTTTGGGCTATTGTCAATAAAGGATTATATAATTGATGCAGAATGCTTCTTTGGTTTCCCAATCCAATTTCTAAATGGGGTTTATTAAATTGAGGAAAATTCATAAAAAATCTTGATTTAGGACCAACTTTGTGTATTTTCCCCAGTATGATCGCCAAAAATGTTGACATTTTAATTTGTTAGAACAAAATGACAACCTCATGAGGATATGCATATTCATGAATTTTTATAGAGGTGGTACTACTCTTTGGATAAATATCTTATTTAAATACTTGATATTAAAATAATTTAGTATTATATCAAATGACAGAATCAAAATATTTATATCTCAAGAAAATACAAATTGCTAAAAAACAAATATATATGGAGAGTTCATGAGAAGTGGAACAAGAACCTCAAACAACACACAATGTAAAAAACATATAAAATGATAATATCCTCACATCCATCATAGTCTAATAAAGTTTCTGATCACATTCAAAATAAAGCGAAATGGTCCAATTTCAAAAGATAACTTTGAAAGAGTATTACTTATTAAGATGAAAAGAAGATTTTGATAAGTTGATTTCAAATATCTTATACTCAAAACTCAGAGTTACAAAATATAATAAAAATTAGCTCTAAAATAGTTCTATGGAATTTCTCAAAAAATAATAATGTTTGTTACAGTCTTGGAAATTTAAAGGAATTCATCCATAAAGGGACTGGGATTGGGGCTCCCGTGGACCAGAAAAATATTTGCAAGAAATATGATGAAGAGGAAAGAATGAGGAACATAGATTGAGCAACAAGATATGGAAAGAAGACAAAAGAAAGTTATCAAAATTTAGTTATATTTTTCTAATGAATATATATACAACTGGATGAATTCTGAGAAGGAATAAAGTATGTAATTAGCATAGAATTACTATGACGAAGTCTCTTTCTCTTTAATTTTATTGTCGATGTGCATTTTGTATATTTTCTCATTGTGATTATGTGGTTGGTTGTAACTTCTTCTGTTGGAATATCAAAAATCTTGATTAAATATTTGTTTAACCATTCTTGAATAAATTCCCTTAAAGGAGCAATAGTCACTTACTGCTTGACTTTGATATTAAATAATTCACTTTCAATTTCTCTATGGTCAATAGATAAATTTTGTAATGTAGTCTCCATCTCTTCATTTCTATTTGTATATTCCACAAGTCAATTGTTGATGCCATCATAAGTATATTCCACTATACTATCAAATTTTTTTGTTGATAAAATTTTCAAGGATTCAACTTGCTCCTCGAGCTACTGTCTAGTCATGAGTATCGAAATAGATATCAATATTTGATCTACCACTTCAATAGTAGTACCTACAATATCTAACCTAATAAGTTTTGAATATGCCTCAATATTTTTCTGTGATAATTCATTGAATTGAATTAGTAATCCTCTTAATGTATTAATCCTTTCAATCCAACACACTTTCAATTGTTTCATGTGGATTTGAGAAGGTAGATATTATTTTTTTCTCCTTTGTTCCATCATTGTCGAGACTTTTGCAACGAACATGGAAACCTCGTTTGTAAGAAATCCTTCATCATTTTTTAAATATGCATTCAAATATTCTTTAGTATTTTGTATTCTAATCCCGAGAGAAGAAACGATTTTCACCAAGTCCCATATATCTAAAATAAGTGACATTATTTTCTTTATATTTTCCTCCATGAAATGTCGAATAGAAATGAGTAATATTGAGATTCCTTTCAGTCTTAAAGGTTTACACACTAACTTGGAATGGCTAATGGTTGTAAAATACCTAGGGTCTTGATTGTTTCCACCTTATTTTGTTGTCAAACAAAACATTCTTCCACAAACCTTTCAAAAATCCTGAGTGCCCTCCTATCGAAGAGGTGTGCAATTCCAAGAGTACCTTTTGTTTGACTTGAGAGTTATTACATAAACATAAGCGATATTTGTACCATAGTGAATCATTTTTCCATGTAAATATATCTAATGCACTGGAACCCTGCTGCAACCTTTGAATGAGATTCCACACTTTTTCGTAATTATTCCATTCATCCCTTGATTCTATTTGTAACGACCCTCCTCATTACGACAACAACTCTGATAACAGGGGCAATTTGTTTTTGTGTTTAAGGTGTGTGCGCGTGTGTAGAATTAACAGACACTCTCGACTCTACGTCGCCACTCGAAGACCAACAAGATGCAACCATGATGAACATAAAAAGACAACAATGATGCATGACAAGTAACTGCATGCATAACGACGATCACCTGACGATAAGTAGAACTAACTACCCGCTGTCCTACCTTGCAATGGTTAGGACCTCCAAGACACATAAGCAATGCTCAAGCCCAGGTTCCCATCGATTTTAACCATTTAAGGTCTCAGGGCTGGTGACTGTTCTAAGGAACATGGAGGTGTCTACATCCCTCCCGACACAAGTAGACCACACAATGTAAAACCACCAAGTACTACAAAATCAGGGACAATCATGACCTCTACGGGAGACGCAAGTCTGGAAGACTTTAATATCGACCAACCACTATTGATACCCGAAGACATCAATCATAGATCAATTGCTCCATTTGTATTCCATTAAGCGAGAAGTACCATCCCAGTCTTAACAATGTACATTAGTTTGTTTGCAAAATCCCGGTTCACTGAATCATAGTGAAACTACCATCACGTCTCCATAACATAACCATGTCAACTAAACTATTATTAACAGTAACTTTTTCAGTAGCAATTTCAATAATTTAACAACATCCTTCCATCTAACATTATCCTAGCATTGTCGTTGGAAAAACAATGCATTTCATGCTTCACCACCAACTACTAGCAATTACATAATTAACCTTCCAGCTAACTATTATTGCAATAACATCTAAAAGACCATATAATAACCACTGGTTAACTAACATTGCAGTTACAATTTAATGCTTTGCAAACTTAGCAATAAGGACCGCTTCACCCCCAATTAAATAGAAATTTAATAATTAACATTTAAATAACAAGGTAGCAAGTAACCATAACATTACATTCATGCTTCACCCCCAATTCAATAGTAACTAATAAAATCTTGGCAATTTCATAACAATTAAACAAAACCAATTAAATAACAAATTGAATAACAATTAACAATTATCATTAACTTTAAGCAATAATAACATTACATTACCTAAATTTTCCATAAGGTAACCAGTCATTTACATCCCATAGGTGATTACTTTCCTTTACAACCTAGAAATCATTACTTTAAAGCAATAATTTACATTCCCTAAAATGATTACTTTCCTTTATAACATGTAAATCATTATTTTAATGCAATCGTTTTCCTTCCATAAAATGATTACTTTCTGTTGATGCAAATCACAAATGATTACTTTTCATTATGACAAAACATTTAATGCAAATCATTAAAACTCCATAAAACCCAATCGCCCTGAATATATCCATTTATATTTAATGTATCCATTTAATATATCCATTCAATATATTTAACATATATATTTAATGTATTTAATATATCCATTTATATTTAACATATCCCTTTATATTTTAATAGATCCATTACTTTTCCTTATGACAGAATATTTGACGCAAGTCATTGAAACCCCAAGAACCAATTCGACCTGGCAGTTTAATATATCCATTTATATTTAATGTATCCATTTAATATATCCATTCAATATATTTAACATATCCATTTAACGTATTTAATATATACATTTAATATCTCCATTTATATTTAACATATCCCTTTATATTTTAATAGATCCATTACTTTTCCTTATGACAGAATATTTGACGCAAGTCATTGAAACCCCAAGAACCAATTCGACCTGGCAGTTTAATATATCCATTTATATTAGAAATTCATACTGCGTTTAAAATAACCATAAGTTCTGTTACCACGCCAATGGTTAATCCTTACATTCCTGTTGTAAAATACATTTACAATGAAAATTCGCATGGGAAAAAGGGGTAGCATGGAAATTAAATGAACGTAAGGTAGAAGGGAAATTATCATGAGAGTAAAGTAGCATGGGAAATTAAATGACCAGACTTTACAATCTATTAAAATTACTGAGATCTACAACCTTCATGTCAGAACAAATCAGGTCGACAGCATGATCATCCTATCCCTTCTTTTCATATTAAAATAGCATGGGAATTAAATGACAATAACATTGGCAATCGATTATTATGATTAGCTGTTGAACTACCACTACAACCACCCGGTCTATTCAACATTCGGTTGGGCTATAAATATAATTATGTATATTGGGTTTGGGCGTTAACTGGTTGACCTAAAAATATAGTAATATATTATGTAATCTGGTTCTATCGGGTTAACTACCCTCTGTCCAACGCGAACGCCCTGTGCTGAACCTTTAGATCAATGGATGATAAAATTTACACCGGTCAATCAAAAATTTAAATGAAATCTAATGTCGTTTGGTAACTATCCCTGGTCCAGCACTAACAATAGGCACTACTCGTTCCGAAACCAAAGTATAAAAAAAAACCTGTCAGTCTTCTGATATAAACAGTAAATTGGAAAAACTACCCAACTCCCAAAAAATGTTGGATAAAATCCTTTTGACTGTATCTCGTTAAAATCTTTACACATCCGTATCTCACGCTGGTCGAGGTGAAGTTTCATGAAAATTTAAACCAGGAAGATGTAGGGCGAAGTTTACGACCCAGACATGGCTGGCAGAGGCAAAGTGGGGTGTTCTTGGATCGTACGCTTGGACGAGGTAAAACGCAGACCATTAAAACGCTCCCATATAAAAAACGAAATCCCACTGCAACAATTCGACCATTGTACAAAACTGAAAAACCCACTAAAAAATAAATCGCCCACTGTATAAAAACAAAAACCCACTGTAAACATTCGCCCATGGTACAAAAAAAAACGAAACCCACTGAAAAAAAATCGCCCACTGTATAAAAAAATGAAACCCCACTGTAAAAATTTTCCCACTGTACAAAATATGAAAACTCACTGAAACAAAAAGTCACCCACTGTATAAAAATGACACCCCACTGTAAAAATTCACCCACTGTATAAAAAAAAATGAACCCCACTGTAAAAATCACCCCCTGTACTACGTAGATGCCCCCTATGGAATACAACGCCTATGGAATAGAAATGCAATGCCTACAGAATATAAAAATGCAACGCACACAGAGTATAAATGCCCACTGTAATAACCTTTATAAAAGACAGTGGTAAGGAGAACGCCCATGGTAAGTCAGTTAAGAGAAAATCCTACAAACGAAATGCCCAAGAAAAAAAAAGGGAAAACGCCCAGCGAATTTATACATCATGAAAATGAATGTCGAAGGGCCAACAATCTCCAAAAACAATATCACTGTAGCATACAAGGACAAAAGACAACAGCTGAAGCAACATCTTTACACTAATAGATCATAAACGTCGTAGTAAATAACTAGGTAGTCTACTCTACTAAAAATATGAGCATACCATTGCCTTGTTGCTTGCCGCAATAAACTCCTGTGCTCCTTGTCGCTCTGTTGCCTTGTTGCTTTCCGACCATAGAGACTACACCGGTACCTCCCAGCCAAATGCTAGGGGTACTCTGCTTCCCCCTCAACCCCCCGAGCCACAAAGGGGCCACACACAATCCAGACAGTATCCTAGCTTCCCAGCTCGCCTCCAAGGCTGAGCTACCACTCAAGTCAGCTGAGAAAATTCCCAACTCCTACAAGCAATTAGTCCAGTTCTTAAGTTTGGCAGCATAACAATACCTAATAGTTGAATCCATTTCTTTTCCCCCATCCCCTTTCTTTTATCCTCTTTTTTTGACCTAATCACCTTTTGTTTTAGGTTTTTAATCAAAAACCCTAAATCATATTTCTTTTAAGTTTTCCCCCTTTTTATTTTATTATTTTTTTGAAAACTCAAAAAGGTAAATGCGCTAAGCATATTTTCATTATATATATATTTTTAAATTCATNATATATATATATATATATATATATATATATTCTTTTAAACTCCCATTAGTTAACTAATTAATTTCTTCTTTTCAAATTTACAACCACCTAATTGAATTAATTTCTTAAATCTCTTTATTTTACCCTACACACTTTATGAAGACTCACATTAGCTTAAGTGGGTTTTTTGGTTTTGTTTAATTTTATTATTAGCACCTGTGTTGTTAATGCTAGCTAGTAGGAAATGAAATTCTAATGTTATTTGAATGGCAGAGCTATTGTGAGCTAGAATATAATGGCATTGTTATTAGGAGATGGTTAAGTTTGATTATTATATTAGGGCGAAGTAGTACCTTCACTAAGAAGATAAATTATCAATCTTATTACTGGGAATGAGGAATGGCCTTATGTATGCAATTAAGGAATGAATTACTTTATGAATTCAATTAAAGGAGGAATCATTTCATGTATTTAATTAAGGAAGGAAACTCCTTGGATTAGGTGGAGGTTGCGAATCATAGGGGTAATGAATATTTAATGTATAGTCTTGAATTATGTTTATTTTTTTTGACATAGGGCTCAAATTCTGAACTGGCGACGCCTGGTTAGGGGAATTGTTTAAGGATTTATTCAGGTGTTGATGTCTTAGGGCTATTTAGGCTGACTCCTTCATCCACATTATTGTGACTTGCCCTTCAGGACACACCACGTGCTCCAAGGGTGCCACTCGCCAACTGAGTTTCTTTTGTGCGACGTTCCCTTCAGGATGCACCACGTGCTCCAAGGGTGCCACTTGCCAACTGAGTTTCTTTTGTGCGACATTCCCTTCAGGATGCATCACGTGCTCCAAGGGTACCACTCACCAACTGAACTGATTGGTAGACATCTATAACCCCTGGAGTCAACACTCCGCCAGGTGAACTTGTGGGAGACTAAGGGTTCTAAGGAATAAGGCCCCTGCCTTATTACGTGCCCCTTAGAATAATTGTGAGTGACTGTCGCAGCCTGCCCTCACGACATTGTGGATCCTCTCGAACTAGGTAATTGTTAACCTACAGTTCGGGCCACGAAGGGAGTGCTAGTAGGTGGTGGTAGGACTACTGTCCACCCCTCTCCCTCAACCTCTCTGCAAATCGTGTGTGGCCCCTTTACTCCATATGTGAGTCTGGTCATCAAGCTATCGTCAGCCTGGATCATCAACAATCATGTCAGAAATGTCAACATCAAATCATCAAATCAATGAAATATCACAGTAAACAAATCAACCCAAATAGCACACTCCCTGACTCAATCTGGAGTCCAAGGGGGTTCTACCGATGCCTCTGCATCCTCAAGGTCCAAAACCTTGCACACTCAATAAAACTGAG
Organism: Picea engelmannii; assembly: GCA_009831015.1. NCBI lineage: Eukaryota > Viridiplantae > Streptophyta > Pinopsida > Pinales > Pinaceae > Picea > Picea engelmannii. The sequence continues at coordinate 41,555 of ML790855.1, forward strand.
TCAATAAAACCTGTCTACATCAAATAGTAACACATCATGTCGTCTGTCAATCGCATCATAATCAAGTAGAATTAGTCTAACATCATAAAAGTCCAGATCACTTGCGAGCAAGTGTCCTCAAATAATAAGTTTTCTCAGTGTTCCAGAGCGGGATGTTAGATACACCCCCTCTTGTTATAAACTTCGTCCTGAAGTTTCTCAGTATAAATGCCAAAAATAAAAGTATCACAGTATCATAAGTCTATCTATCAAACAAAAATGGAAACTGCTGACGCATATCATATGCGTCCTCCCAGGTCGTCGAGTGTGGACTATAACTGTCCCACTGGACCTTGACCTACTCTATCGTTTTACGTCGTAACTATCGAACGCGATGATATAATATGCATACCGACTCAGCCGTGAGCGCTCCCTCGTCCGATACCTACAAGGAACTCATGTCAATCACGTGTGTAGGATCACTAACATAATGTCTCAATAAAGATACATGAAAAACATCGTGCATATGCCTCAAAGAATCAGGCAAGGCTAGTCGATAGGTCACGTGCCCCTTTCTCTCCACAATCTCGAAGGGTCCCACGAACCTAGGAGAGATTTTAGCTCCTTTTCCAAACTTGAGCGAACTCTTATGCTGTTTAACCCGCAAGAAGACTCGATCACCGACCTCATAACTACGGTCGACTCGGTGCGCATCAGCATAACTTTTCTATCGATCCTGCACTTATTTAATCCTTTGTCTTATGGTTTTAATTTTCTCTTCCATTTCTTGGATCGCTTCCAGTCCCACCAGGACCCTATCCTCAAGCCGATCCCAACTCAAGGGCATCCAACACGGTCGCCCATAAAGGAACTCAAAAGGTGCCATCATAATGGTGCTCTGGTAACTGTTGTTATAAGAGAACTCTACTAGAGGCAACAACTCCTCCCAACACTTTTGTTGGTCAATCACATACATACACAACAGGTCTTCCAAGGTTTGGTTCATTCATTCGGTCTATCCGTCAATCTCTGGGTGATACGCAGTGCTAAAGTTAAGTTGAGTTCCCAAGGCCTCTTGGAAACTCATCCAAAATCATCCAGTAAACACCGATCCTCGATTGGATATAATTTTCTTAGGCACGCCATACAACCTCACAATCTCACTAATGAAAACTCTCGCTATGTCAGGTGCTTGATACGTCGTATGCACAGGAATAAAGTGAGCACTCTTCATCAGAGTGTATACTACTACAAAAATTGAGTCCTGTCTCCTTGCCGTCAGTGGCAATCCAACAATAAAATCCATTGATATAACTTCCCATTTCGATTCTGGAATGGCATGTGGTTGAAGAAAACCTATCGGGTGTCTATGTTCAGCCTTTACCTGCTGACACTCTAGACATCTAGCCACAAAGTTGACTATGTCGTCCTTCATTCCTTTCCAAAAGAATAATGGGTTAAGGTCTGCTCTCATCTTCGTAACCCCTGGGTGAGCCATGTAAACTGCTCTATGAGCCTCGTTCAGGATTAGCATACTCAACTCGTCGTTACGCAGTACGTAAATCCAACCTCTAAACCTCAATAACCCATCATTATCCAATGAATATCCCTCATATCGTGGTACCATCATTGTGTTTTGTCCGATAAAATCCTTGACTTCTTTGTACCAGTCATCATCACGCTGTAAGGTGAGAATCTTCTCACGTAGATTCGTTTGAAGAGGCAACACCAAAAATATGTGTGGCCTCTGACTCAAAGCATCTTCCACTTGGTTCAATGTTCCCTTTATGTAAGTAATCTCGAAGTCGTACTCGCTAAGCAATTCCAACCAACGCCGTTATCGCGCATTCAGGTCGCTTTGCGTGAAAATTTGTTGCAGCCCACAATGATCAGTCTTTAATTCAAATTTTCATCCAACAAGGTAGTGTCTCCAAACCTTCAAGGCATAAACGATGGATAATAACTCCAAGTCGTGTGTTTCGTAGTTCTCCTCATTCCTTCTCAGCTTCCTCGAAATGTAAGCAATCACTTGTCTGTCCTGCATCAAGACTCCACCTAAACCTTCCTTGGATGCGTTGGTGCATACCAAGAAGTCTAAATCCATGTCAGGGACCTTTAGTATCGGCGTTGTTGTCAACAACCCTTTAAGCCTTTGAAATGATTCCGCGCATTTCTCAGTCCAAAAAAAATTCTTGTTTTTCTTTTGCAATTCCATGATCGGATTTGCTATCTTTAAAAATCTCTCGACAAACCATTGATAGTATCCTGCTAAACCCATAAAACTACTCACTTCTATGACATTCGTCATTACAGGCCATTCCATAATAGCCTCAACCTTGGTTGGATCCACGGCGATACCTTCGCCAGAGATGACATGCCCTAAGTAGTGAATCCTGGACTGGTAAAAAGAACATTTGGACAACTTCCCATACAATTTTTGTTCTCGTAAACATTGTAGTAGCAAGCGCAAGTGCGCATCATGCTCCTCCGTTGTCCGAGAATAGATCAAAATATCATCAATGAATACTTGGACGAACTTGTCCAAGTACTCGCGGAACACACCGTTCATCAAACTCATGAATACCCCTGGGGCGTTTGTCAGTCCAAACGACAAAACAGTAAACTCGTAATGTCCAAATATCGTCTTAAAGGCAGTCTTAGGGATGTCATCCTCCTTGATTCGCAACTGGTGATACCCTGATCACAAATCGATCTTGGAGAACACCGTCGTACCCTTCATTTGATCAAATATATCATCAATCCTCAACAAGGGATATTGATTCTTGATCGTAGCCTTATTTAGTTGACGGTAGTCAATGCAAAGCCTCCACGACCTGTCCTTCTTCCGAATGAAGATAACTGGTGCACCCCACGGTGACACACTAGGACGTATCAGTCCCAGGTCCAACAACTCCTTCAATTTCATTTTCAACTCTTGCAACTCTGGGGTCGACATCTAATAAGGTGTTCTTGCTATCGGTTCAGTCCCTGGTTTTAGGTCTATGGTAAACTCCAGTTCCCTTTCTGGCGGCATCCTAGGAAACTCCTCTGGAAATACGTCTGCAAACTCCTTCACCACTGGAAGGTGTTCTAGACCTTTCGCTACTCCCTTTTCATTTAGCGCGAGGATTTCATAAAGATTGCACCCCTTGCACATACTCTTCCGTAACTGTAAGGAAGAGACAAACCTCAGGGAAACTCCCTGGTTCCATCCTACAATCACACGTCTTTGTCCTTCGTCATCAACGAAGCTCAACCATTTTGTCTTACAGTTGAGTATCGCCTCGTGTGATTTCAACCAATCCATACCATTCACGACGTCATAAGATCTTAAGATCATGACGTACAAGTTGAACCTACTGACAAAATATCCTAGGTTAAGGGCATAGCCCGTAACCTTTCCTCCAACCTTCTGCTTGGCTCCTGAAGCCATCTCCACGAAGCTAAACTCATCCTGTTCGACTGCCTTTACCTTAATACTTTTTAGCGGTGCACCAGAAATGAAACTCTCAGTAGCTCCTGGGTCTATCAAAATACTAAGGGTCTGGTCAGCTACAGTACCTGTCATCTTGAGCACAGTCGACTGGTGCTCTGCCTGGCGGTTATTCACCACTACATGAATTCGATGGGCCTTGCCCATATCTACCATAGTAGCGGATCTAGCTGATCCGGATGCCCCGGTCCTCTCCACAGGACAGTCGCACTGGTAGTGTGGCTCCCCACACGTCCAACACCCCTTCTTCGGCCCAGTAGTCATGGTACCTGAAGTAGAAGATGACTACCCACTGGCTTGAAACCCTGGTCTGTTCTACTGAATAGGCCTAAACTGCTGTTGCTGCGGGCGACGCTGCTGCTGGTGTTGTGGTCCTCGATAAGGTGTCCGCTGCTGAGGCGGCGGTCGTCAGGGTGTAGAAAAAGTGGATCCCCTCTAGAAGCCACGATGTCCCGGCTTATGTCTCGCTAGTGTCTGATGTGGCGACGCACCAGATGAACTCTGCCCTGCGGGTCTCACTGGAGTCCTAGTCTGACCCCCACTGATAAGCCCCTCTTCTGCTATGAGGGCCTTTTGGACAATGTCATGCAAGGTTTGAGGTATCAAGATCCTAACCTTCGCACATAGGCTATCGTTAAGGCCAAAAACGTACCGGTTGACCTTGAGCTTCTCAATGTTAAGGTGCGAAGCATACTGGAGCAGCTCCATAAAACGTGCCTCGTACTCGGGCACCATACGACCTCCCTGTCATAATGCGTTGAAATAATTGAGCTGACGCTCAATGAATTCCTTTGAAAGGTACCTCTCTCAGAACCGTTCCTCAAACAATTCCCATGACACATCTTCAATAGCCATGTTCAGTTGCAGCAGGAGTGTCTTCCACCATAGAAGAGTGCTCCCCTTCAGTTGAAAGACCACCATGCGGACCTTCATGTTGGAGGTATAATCGGGAAGTGCGAAGAACGTCACCATATTCTCCAACCATGCCTCGGCGGTGGCGTCGTCCGGGGCACCAATGAACTCGGGAAACTTTACCTTCTCGAGTTCACGGTGAATGCTACCTGTAACAGCCGGTGTGCGCGGCGGAACCTCAGGGGGTGTCGGCGCCCTTCTCTCGTCTCTGTCCAAACGGCTGATCAGAGCCTCGGACATGCGCTGAAAGGATCTCATCATCCCAATAACATCACCAACTACTATCTTCTCCTGTCCGAGAACCTGCTCGCCTCCCTGGGGGTTCGACCCCTCAGGCGTGGATGCTGCTGGAGGCGTCATGCCTCCTCCCCTAGCACCCCGTCATCTGCCTCCACGACGTCCTCTAACCATGATTATCTACACGCACACAATCAACTCGATCAGAAATAGTATAATCAATCTAATCATGTCAAAGAAATCCATAGCGAATCCCAAGTCGCAGGTCAAACCGGCTCTGATACCATATGTAACGACCCTCCTCGTTATGACAACAACTCTGATAATAGGGGCAATTTGCTTTTGTGTTTAAGGTGTGTGCGTGCATGTAGAAGTAACAGACACTCTAGACTCTATTTCGCCACTCGACGACCAACAAGAAACAACCACGATGAACATAAAAAGACAACAATGACGCGTGACAAGTAACTGCATGCATAACAATGATCACCCGACGATAAGTAGAACTGACTACCCGCCGTCCTACCCTGCAATGGTTAGGACCTCCAAGACACATAAGCAACGCTCAAGCCCAGGTTCCTATCGATTTTAACCATTTAAGGTCTTAGGGCTGGCGACTGTTCTGAGGAACATGGAGGTGTCTACATCCCTCTCGACACAAGCAGACCACGCAATGCAAAACCACCAAGTACTACAAAATCAGGGACAATCATGACCTCTACGGGAGACGCAAGTCAGGAGGACTTTAATATCAACCAACCACTATTGAGACCCGAAGACATCAATTATAGATCAATTTCTCCATGTGTATTCCATTAAGCGACGAGTACCATCCCAGTCTTAACAATGTACATTAGTTTGTTTTCAAAATCTCGGTTCATTGAATCATAGTGAAACTACGATCACGTCTCCATAACATAACCATGTCAAATAAACTATTATTAACAGTAACTTTTTCAGTAGCAATTTCAATAATTTAACAATATCCTTCCATCTAACATTATCCTAGCATTGTCGTTGGAAAAACAATGCATTTCATGCTTCACCACCAACTACTAGCAGTTACATAATTAACCTTGCAGCTAACTAATATTGCAATAACATCTAAAATACCATATAATAACCACTAGTTAAATAACATTGCAGTTACAATTTAATGCCTTGCAAACTTAGCAATAAGGACCGCTTCACCCCAATTAAATAGCAATTTAATAATTAACATTTCAATAACAAGGCAGCAAGTAACCATAACATTGCATTCATGCTTCACCCCCAATTCAATAGTAACTAATAAAATCTTGGCAATTTCATAACAATTAAACAAAACCAATTAAATGACAAATTGAATAATAATTAACAATTATCATTACCTTTAAGCAATAATAACATTACATTACCTAAATTTTCCATAAGGTAACCAATCATTTACATCCCATAGGTGATTACTTTCCTTTACAACCTAGAAATCATTACTTTAAAGCAATAATTTACTTTCCCTAAAATGATTACTTTCCTTTATAACATGTAAATCATTATTTTAATGCAATCGTTTTCCTTCCATAAAATTATTACTTTCCGTTAATGCAAATCACAAATGATTGCTTTTCATTATGACAAAACATTTAATGCAAATCATTAAAACTCGATAAAACCCAATCACCCTTAATATATCCATTTGTATTTAATGTATCCATTTAATATATTTAACATATTCATTTAATGTATTTAATATATCCATTTAATATATCCATTTATATTTAACATATCCCTTTATATTTTAATAGATCCATTACTTTTCCTTATCACAGAATATTTGACGCAAGTCATTGAAACCCCAAGAACCAATTCGACCTGGCAGTTTAATATATCCATTTATATTTGATGTATCCATTTAATATATCCATTCAATATATTTAACATATCCATTTAATGTATTTAATATATCCATTTATATTTAACATATCCCTTTATATTTTAATAGATCCATTACTTTTCGTTATGACAGAATATTTGATGCAAGTCATTGAAACCCCAAGAACCAATTCGACCTGGCAGTTTAATATATCCATTTATATTAGCAATTCATACTGCGTTTAAAATAACCATAAGTTCCGTTACCACACCAATGGTTAATCCTTAACTTCCTATTCTAAAATACATTTACAATGAAAATTCGCATGAGAAAATGGGGTAGCATGGAAATTAAATGAACGTAAGGTAGCAGGGAAATTAGCATGAGAGTAAAGTAGCATGGAAAATTAAATGACCAGACTTTACAATATATTAAAATTACCGAGATCTACAACCTCCAGGTCAGAACAAATCGGGTCGACACCATGATCATCCTATCCCTTCTTTTCATATTAAAATAGCATGGGAATTAAATGACAATAGCATTGGCAATCGATTATTATGATTAGAAGTTGAACTACCACTACAACCACCCGGTCTATTCAGCATTCGATTAGGCTATAAATATAATTATGTATATTGGGTTTGGGTGTTAACTGGTTGACCTAAAAATATAGCAATATATTATGTAATCTGGTTCTATCAGGTTAACTACCCTCTATCCAGCGCGAACGCCCTGTGCTGAACCTTTAGATCAATGGATGATAAAATTTACACCGGTCAATCAAAAATTTAAATGAAATCTAATGTCGTTGGGTAACTATCCCTGGTCCGACGCTAACAATAGGCGCTACTCATTCCGAAACCAAAGTATAAAAAAAAACCTGTCAGTCTTCTGATGTAAACAGTAAATTGGAAAAACTACCCAACTCCCAAAAAATGTTGGATAAAATCCTTTTGACTGTATCTCTTTAAAATATTTACACAGTCGTATCTCACGTTGGCCGAGGTGAAGGTTCACAAAAATTTAAACCAGGAAGATGTAGGGCGAATTTTACGACCCAAACATGGTTGGCAGAGGCGAAGTGGGGTGTTCTTGGATCGTACGCCTGGACGAGGTAAAACACAGACCATTAAAACACTCCCATATAAAAAACGAAAGCCCACTGCAACAATTCTCCCACTGTAGAAAAACGAAAACCCATTGAAAAATAAATCTCCCACTGTATAAAAACGAAACCCCACTGTAAAAATTCACCCACGGTACAAAAAAAATGAAACCCACTGAAAAAAAATCGCCCACCATATAAAAAAATGAAACCCCACTGTACAAAAAAAGAAAACCCACTGAAAAAAAAAGTCACCCACTATATAAAAACGAAACCCCACTGTAAAAATTCACCCACTGTACAAAAAAAAACGAACCCCACTGTAAAAATCGCCCCCTGTACTATGTGGATGCCCCCTACGGAATACAATGCCTACGGAATACAAATGAAACACCTACAGAATATAAAAATGAAATGCACACGGAGTATAAATGCCCACTGTAATAACCTTTATAAAAGACAGTGGTAAGGAGAACGCCCATGGTAAGTCAGTTAAGCGAAAAGCGTACAAACGAAATGCCCAAGAAAAAAAAAGGGAAAACGCCCAACGAATTTATACATCATGAAAATGAATGTGGAAGGGCCAGCAATCTCCAGAAACAGTATCACTGTATCATACAAGGAAAAATGACAACAGCTGAAGGAATATCTTTACACTAATAGATCATAAACGCTGTAGTAAATAACTAGGTAGTCTACTCTACTAAAAACATGAGCATACTGTTGATTTGTTTCTTCCTACAATGAACTCCTGTGCTCCTTGTCGCTCCGTTGCCTTGTTTCTTTCCGACCATAGAGACTACACCGGTACCTCCCAGCCAAATGCTAGGGGTACTCTGCTTCCCCCTCATCCCCCTGAGCCGCAAAGGGGCCACACACAATCCAGACAGTAGCCTAGCTTCCCAGCTCGCCTCCAAGGCTGAGCTACCACTCACGTCAGCTGAGAAAATCCCCAACTCCTACAAGCAATCAGTCCAGTTCTCAAGTTTGGCAGCATAACAATACCTAATAGTTGAATCCCTTTCTTTTCCCCCATCCCCTTTCTTTTATCCTCTTTTTTTGACCTAATCACCTTTTGTTTTAGGTTTTTAATCAAAAACCCTAAATCATATTTCTTTTAAGTTTTCCCCCTTTTTATTTTATTTTATTTTTTATTATTTTTTTGAAAACTCAAAAAGGTAAATGCGCTAAGCATCTTTTCATTATATATATATTTTTAATTCATATATATATATATATATATATATATATATATATATATATTTCTTTTAAACTCCCATTAGTTAACTAATTAATTTCTTCTTTTCAAATTTACAACCACCTAATTGAATTAATTTCTTAAATCTTTTTATTTTACCCTACACACTTTATGAAGACTCACATTAGCTTAAGTGGGTTTTTGTTTTTTGTTTAATTTTATTATTAGCACCTGTGTTGTTAATGATAGCTAGTAGGAAATGAAATTCTAATGTTATTTGAATGGCAGAGCTATTGTGAGCTAGAATATAATGGCATTGTTATTAGGATATGGTTAAGTTTGATTATTATGTTAGGGCGAAGTAGTACCTTCACTAAGAAGATAAATTATCAAGATTATTACTGGGAATGAGGAATGGCCTTATGTATGCAATTAAGGAAGGAATTACTTTATGAATTCAATTAAAGGAGGAATTGTTTCATGTATTTAATTAGGGAAGGAAACTCCTTGGATTAGGTGGAGGTTGCGAATCATAGGGGTAATGAATATTTAATGTATAGTCTTGAATTATGTTTTTGTTTTTTGACATAGGGCTCAAATTCTGAACTGGCGATGCCTGGTTAGGGGAATTGTTTAAGGATTTATTCAGGTGTTGATGTCTTAGGGCTATTTAGGCTGACTCCTTCATCCACATTATTGCGACATGCCCTTCAGGACGCACCACGTGCTCCAAGGGTGCCACTCGCCAACTAAGTTTCTTTTGTGCGCCGTGCCCTTCAGGATGTACCACGTGCTCCAAGGGTGCCACTCGCCAACTGAGTTTATTTTGTGCGACGTGCCCTTCAGGATGCACCACGTGATCCAAGGGTACCACTCGCCAACTGAATGGATTGGTAGACATCTATAACCCCTGGAGTCAACACTCTGCCATGTGAACTTGTGGGAGACTAAGGGTTCTAAGGAATAAGGCCCCCACCTTATTGCACACCCCTTAGAATCATCGTGAGCGACTGTCGTAGTCTTCCCTCACGGCATCATGGATCCTCTCGAACTAGGTAATCATTAACCTATAGTTCGGGCCACGGCGGGAGTGCTAGTAGGAAGTGGTAGGGCTGTTGTCCACCCCTCGCCCTCAACCTCTCTGCAAATCATGTGTGGCCCCTTTACTCCATATGTGAGTCTGGTCAGCAAGCTATCGACAACCTGCATCATCAACAATCATGTCAAAAATGTCAACATCAAATCATCAAATCAATGAAATATCACAGTAAACAAATCAACCCAAATAGCACACTCCCTGGCTCAATCCGGATTCCAAGGGGGTTCTACCGATGCCTCTGCATCCTCAAGGTACAAAACTCTACACACTCAATAAAACTAAGTCAATAACACCTGTCTACATCAAATAGTAACACATCATGTCATCTATCAATCGCATCATAATCAAGTAGAAATAGTCTAACATCATAAAAGTCCAGATCACTTGTGAGCAAGTGTCGTCAAATAATAAGTTTTCTCAGTGCGCCAGAGTGGGATGTGACACTATTATCCAATCAAGTTGGATTCTTGAGATAGCATAGAGAAAGGCCTCAACATCTTCATCCTTTCTTGAGAGTGCATCTACCACAACATTTTTCTTCCTTTTTTTGTAAATGATTTCAAAATCATAACCCAACATCTTGGTTACCCATTTTTGTTACTATTATGAAGATAGTCTTTGTTCCAAGAAGTATTTAAGACTATCATGATATATTTTGACCTTGAAGTTCCTACCTATTAAGTAAGGGTGTCATTCATTCAATGCATGTAGTATTTCCATAATTTACTTCTCATAAATGGGTTTGTGTAATTCCTTTCCCTCGAGAGACCAAGTTTAAAAAGAAAAGGGCCTTACTTCTTGCATTAGAGAAACAAAAATTCCATTTCATAAGGAATCACATTCCACAATAAATATTTTTTTGAAGTCTGGTGTGGTCAATATAGGATCTTTTCACATTGCCTGTTTAAGTTGTTCATTGAGTTTCCTCTAGACTCCATGAAAATGCATCCTTCTTATTTAATTTTGTTAAAGGTGTTGTTGTTCTTCCATAGTTCCAAAAAAACTTGCAGTATTAACCTGTCAAATCCAAAAATCCTCTAATATTCTTCAATGTTTTGGGAATCATCCATTCCATCAGGGCCTTAATATTTTTAGGGTCTCACTTGACACCTTCGTGACATAAAATATGACCCAAATACTCTACCTCCTTCACCCCAAAGAAACATTTGTATGGTTTGGCAAAGGAAGGGATTAAAAATGGAATTCATCAACTGTTGGAATGTGTAAGATGCATTCGTAAGGCCAAAAGCCATGATAAAAAAACATAATGGCTTTCATGAGTTCAAAATGTTGTTTTTGGAATATATTCTTCCTTCATTCTAGTATGATGATACCCTGAATGGAGATCCAACTTTGTGAAGTATATTGCTCCATGTAGTTCATCTAAAAAATCATCAATGACAGGAATGGGAACCTTATCTTTAATAGTTATCTTGTTGAGATATTTATAATTTGGACACATACACCATGAGCCCTCTTTCTTGACTACCATTACCATCAGTGTAGAGTAAGAACTTTGGTTAGGTCTAATAATTCCAGCCTGTAACATTTATTCAACCATATGCTCAATTTCACTCTTCTGGGCATAAGGGTATCTATAAGGTTTGATGTTAGGAGGAACACTCCATGTCATTAAGTGAATAGCATGATCATTATTGCGAGTGGGTGGAAGAATTCTGGGAATATCTTCAAATAATTTTGAATTCTTATCAATGATCCCTTGGAGATCTAGAGGAATAGATGGCCTAGATGTTTGAACATCTAGTGAGCATAGTTGTACAATTATACCCCGATGCCCAGTTTTCAATAATTTTGTCATTCCATTAGATCTTATCACCTTATTGGGTTTCCTTGTGATACCCTTTAAATCAATTTCCTTACCTTCCAATGAAAATTTCTTGAAAATTAAAATCCATTGTCCCCAATGATTGTAACCATTGGACTTGTAGTACAACATCAACACCATGCATGAGTATATAAATCATTGGAATATTCATTAAATATTCGCCCATATTAAGATTGATCTTATAGAATTTTCTTGAGTAATTGATAGTTCCTCCATTTTCAATCATTACTTGAAACTATAGCACTAGATATATAAAGCAGTTGAGAGCTTTGACTAATTTATAGTGAATGAAAATATGAGTAATACTAGTATCAATTAGTACTATCAACTTTTTCTTTTTGATATATCCTTCGATCTTGAGGGTTTGAGGAGTGCTAACTCCGGCCACTGCATTACATGATATGGTGGGATTCAACTCTTCAGAAGAAATCTCTTCTACGTTTTCATCTTGAGATGGTTCTTGTTCTTGTTCTTTTTCTTGTTCCTCTTCACAATCTATGTAGAATAATTTCTTCTCACCACACTTATGTCCCTTACTGTACTTGATATCACAATTAAAGCATAAACCTTTTTCTTTTATTTCCCAAAATTGTTTAGGTGTCAACCTTGTAGTTTGGGGTGTTTTAGAATAAAGAACATTATTCTCTCAATAGATGTTAGGAGTAGTCCTTCTAGTATCCACAACCATATTTTTACTTTCAACATTTCTCACCACCCTAAACGAATTCTCCAGTTATTTGGGTTCCCAAAGGGGAACCTCATGTTGAATTTTATACTTTACCTTTCCTATGACTACATCAATCAGGTGCTCATATGGAATATTCGTTACCTTTATATTCAATATTTGTAAGTTCTCAATGTGATTCACAACTGAACCCTTTTGCTTGAGATTTATCAATTCGTTGAAGAAGGTATTTCTCCTTGTATCCTCACAGTGTGCTATCATTTCTTCAACAAAAATTGTCCAAGTGACGAGTGATTTGTGAGAAAAAATCCATCGATATCACACAAATTGATTGGGTTCTAAATATAAAGAAACAATTTGTAGCTTTTGTGTGTGTGGCACACCATGTAGATCAAAGAACTGCTCCATATGGATTATCCATGTGATTGGATCCCGGCCATCAAACTTCCTCATATCGATCTTAGGAAAGTGGTTGGTATTCAACCCAATGTTGGAGTTTCTCCAGTCTTGATTCATCTTTCTTGCATCCTCATCATGAATTTCATGGGATAAATTTTCACTTTTAGGAGGCCCTTCTATTAGGAAATTTTTCAATCCTTCCATGATATCCCTTTATAAAACATCCATATTAGCATCCGTTATTGTTTCCAAATTAGCTTTAGTTGAATAGATCATCCCTTGTAGTTCATCTTTGGTTACAACCTTCTTTTGTAAATCATTTATGTCCATGTGCATTTCTTCACCTTCATAAAGAGTCTAAGTAGGATTGTCTGAAGTATTATTTGGTGTATAAGTTCCATTTTTTGGTGGCATGTTGGCCAAGTGTCACTGCAAGGTAGGAATTCCTAATTTTATTATGCAGAGGTCCTAATAGATAAGGGAGTGTTAGGTGTTATAGCTCTCTCATATATGTGTGGGGTCCAACAATAGTACTCGGACCAATATCTCAGGGAACTAACTAAGGAGCCTTGACCATTCCCTTAGCCATACTATCGAACTACACAAGTACTAGAGAGTGATATCCCTGAGTGTTATTCTTGGTGTACTATAGCAACAAGACAACCAAAAGGTTTACTCGGTAAGTCTCAATATTCTAGGGGGTCTCCCGATATACGCAAGGTACACGAGAGCTCAGATCCATAGTAGTGTTGTCTAATGAACAACCATTTGAAAGGGGCCTTTTGATATACTATAGGCATGTGGAAGAACCACACAGTCCCCGAGTTGTAGAACTGATAGGTAATGATAGCTCCTACGTTTAGAGACATTGGAATACATTTGTACCAAAAAATACCTAAGATTCTCTAAACTTTATGTGATACTCCTTTTATCCCACTTTATTATATCTTTTGAATCACCCAAATTGAATATTATAGTCAAAAGATATGCAAATTTCCAAAAAAATGTAACGAACCTCCCGTTCGTCATGACTACAAACCTCATATAACAAGTGGATTTTTTTTTTTTTGGTTATTTTTTAACAAGTGTGTGCGCCCGTACAAGGGAAACAAACATATTCAACTCTACTTCACCACCCGACGACTAACAAGACACAACCACGATGATCACAACAAGAATACATAAGGCGCATAACAAGTAACTACAAGCATTAAACGACATAATGTGTTATGTACAGTACGAACACAGATGGAAGAATCCATAGTAGTAGATTTTACTATTTCTACACAGGAAAGCAGGGCGTTTAATATTAGTTCTCTGCTTCGGAGAGAGAGAATGTCAGATAGGCTCCTGGCCGACTGCTCAGGTAGAAACTAGTAATCGATGTCAGGAGGTCGCAGTGGTGGGAACTCTGCCTTTAAAGAGCCTGCGACTACTAATACGACCATAGAGGTGTGTTGCAAGAGTGGAAACCCTACCTTTAAAGGGCCTGAGACTCTTGATACGGTACTGGATTCTTTACACAGAAAATGAAAACCCGAATGGGCTCTGACAACAACAAACATCTTTAGGACAAGGCATTATCCACGACTCAATTAGCATCACTTACTGATTCGTTACTTCCTGAAATTTCCAGTAGTTCACAATTTGCCCAGTCTACCCCAAAAATAATGTAAAAATCAATGAATTACAATGCCCATTACCCAATGACTGATTGTACCTATGTTCGAGACTGTGCATTTTATATGTGTACCAAATCGACAACATTCACCCACATTCCCACAATGATATCCACAATATCTCCTTTAACTAACCTTGCAATATAAACATCAAACACTTTACATCTTGGCCTCATTTTAAGTTATAATATAGACGCTATAAAGACTGAATATAAAAGAAAATACGAATGGATAATACATCATCACCTAATTGTAATAACATCAACCTTTATTTTATGTATGTGTAATTATACACTCTGTAGACATTCAACCACATTCCATAAAATGATGTTAACAATATCTCTGTTCAATTAACCTGCAAATAATTATCGATTTCCTTATGTTTGGTATGCTGCCCATGAATCAATTACCTTAACATAATAACAATCATTTCATATTACAACGATGCATAAGATATCTAACACCATACATACGGAATTTTATTTATGACAGATACATTAACCTAATCATATTATAGAATTAATGCAAGCATATACAATTGCCACATTTAGATAATTAAGAAAGATTAATATCTATACCAGCCACGTTTATATATTTAAGAAACACTACACACGTCTGTGCACACTTTTCATGTTGATGCATGCATTCATTTTATAAATAAATAATATATCCCAAGATCATTACCACACAGGTTTCATATTTGGGAAGGATTCGTTTATGAAGTGTGAACCGTGGCATATGGCTTGATGCCCACGTCGCATCGTTTCAATAGGGAAAGCATTCTTTTATAAACTCAACCTCATAAATTACCACACTTTTTATAAATTACCAGGTAGGTTTCATATTAGGGATACAATTTCGTTTTATTGATTTGTGCATTCAATTTAAATTACCACAGTTTTCAGAAAATTACCATAGTTTTCAATTTAAATTACCACAGTTTTCAGGAAGTGTACGCCTGAAAAAATAGTTACAGTTAGGGTTTTCCTAAATTGTTTTGGAGTTAGGGTTACCTGTAGAGTTTCCAAATAAGTTTTAAGGTTATAGTAGTTATGGTTTTCAGAATCTTTCTTTTACATATTATAGTCTTATAGTCTTTTGGCGTTTATCAGTCATAAATTATATATATGACTGTGCTAGTCATTAGCACTACCATCACCATAATACCATATCAACATCACGTTTTATATTCATATGACTTGCAAATAAGATGATAATCACTTCTTGTATGTTAGCAAAGCAATACCTTAAATAACTCACCCTAAGACAATCGACATTTCTCTTTGTACTATAAGGATCATGCAATAATTAACAATAAAATTTCATTTCAAGTGGTCCAACACTAATGCTATCTTTTTATTTTAAATTTCAATAAGAATTCCCATCAGTGATAAGGTATAAATAAGGCCCTGCAACTAGGTGACTAAACTAAGATAACTAATTATAAAGCGTAACATCCTTAACGATGGATAACAAAAATAATTATCTCCTTCACAAAAAAAATCATATCGAATCTAACTTGTGGCTATAATTAAGGCTGGACATTGAACTCCGAGAGATACAGATCGATTTAGCAGAGCGTTTACCCAATGGGATTTGGCAGAGCGAAATTATTTCCGTGTGAACAGTGACGGGTCTCTCAGCAATTAATCACGTTGCAAGTGAGGGAGGTGGGAATTCGTATCAGAAAACGAATTCTTGATTCAAGTAATAGGAAGCCACAGATCACAAGAAAACAAAAAAAAATAAAACACCCAGGAAAGGATGATCGGGCAGAGGAAATCAACCGCAAGGGGGATTATTACACTGAGTGGACCCTTTGTTTAAATTTTAAGTGTCGAAGCACAGAGTTAGAGTTAAAAGCCATCTATCCTATGATGAACGGGCAGAGGAAAATCAGAAGCATTAGATAACTGCATGGTTGGCTTTCGCCTAGTAAATAAAAATTTCACCGGTAAGTATTTACACACAGGTAAGTATAATCGCCAAGAAAAAGAATCAATACGCCCGATAAGAAATTTGCACACAGGTAAAAATATGTTTATTAAACCAAGGTAATTTCCAGTCATTAATCCACCAGGGTGAATTAACTGGCTGTAAAAATCTGGTAAAAGGTGGTGGCACTTGTCTTAATCAAGCTCGAATGCTAAAACGTCTCCTACCACAGTTATGTATGCACACTGCACAGTCAACGTAGGCACACACCCATCACCGTTGTCTTCCAACTCTTAATAAATCCCTTTCTTTAACGATCAAGAGATGGGACGATCAACAAAACCAACAAACGAAATGAATAAATACGCGTAGAGAGTAACTTATCCTCCAAAGGTGAAGAAGTGAAATAAAATGCAAAGAAAATAAGATGATCATGGCGAAAATAACAACTGCAAAAGGAATCAATCGCAGGAGTCACAGTCACCCATTTGCTCAAAAACGAAAATGCCAGAAAGGGGTTTTCTCGGTTAATCAAATTGCAAAGGAGTGTGTCAGAAACAGTTTTCCAGCATGGTTGTACACAATGAGATAAGTCGTGCAGGGGATAGGAATGAATGATAACTACCAGGCTAGAGTTTACGCAATTGACACAGTAAAATTTACAGCCATATTTAAAAACACAACAATCCATCGGAGTAAGCAAATAAGGAACAACCATTTAGCCCAATGATAACCAACATCTATTGAAATTAAACATTCATC
>ML790855.1:58838-76852 GCA_009831015.1 Picea engelmannii
CTCTCCAAAGAGAAATTTCTTCAATTTAGAAACAAAATCATTATATACTGCATAAAAGTATTGAATAACCTTTTGTCTCCATAGATCCTGATACCACATAGTCATAGGGTCGAACTTTGAATTTACCCTCTTTCCAATACTAAGGCCTTTAAAAATATGACAGTATCTAATGGAAAATATAAAATAAGAAGCCATGTAAAACTTTTTCTCATTCTTAAAATTCATTAATTGTGCAGAAATTTCATTAGATATAATCTTCACCCAACCAAAGACAACATTTTCATGAACAATAAAATGTAGAATATATAGAGCTAGTTGAGGGATAGTGGTTGTATAATATTGACTAGTGATTCTTGTAAAAGCCAAGCAATTTCTCAATAAGGGCATTTCAAACCACCAACCTAAATTTTGGATAAGTCTTGCAGTATTGTTGTAGGGTCGTGAAAATATTCATGTAGAATTTCTATTTCATTATTCCTTCCTTTCAAAAAAATTCTAGCTTCATCTCCTTCGTATGTTATATTCGGACTCTGGCAATTTTATCATTTTCTTGAATATTGAAGGTGAGAATAAAATAGGGGAAACATTTTGTAGTGGAATTGTCCTTCTATTCTAAATTTTTTTGCCTATGCACCAAGTGATAATATCTTTGTAGTCAAAAAATTCTAGCACATAACCAGCCAGGGTTATCCCTGATGTCTAAACTTTGCTTTTGTATATGTCTGGTGATGTTGAATAATACCAATATGATCTCTATTAGTGGTAATTATGATATTCTACATCGAACAGATTCAAAGTATTCCCATAGAATTATTGTTTTCTCTAGAGCCTCTTTACCAGGTTGATGAACTTCTTCATAATACCGTTTAGAACAATGATATAATCTCATTCAATAATACTTGAATATTGTTTTAAATGGAAGAGTTAATATGGAATAAATGTGTTTCCTTGAGAAAAAATCCTTTAATATCATGCTTTTCAAATTTCGATTTTAGTAGTTAAGTCTATAATATCAACATTAAATTTAACTCGAGAAGTGTGAAAGAAACAGGAAACATCATAGAGGGGAGTCGAGGTGGAATAAATATTCAAATCAAAATGTAAGTCTTCCAACCCGCAAACTCATTGTGAAAAGAAAAACAGTTAAGTGTTGATACCTCTCAGACGAACTTACAAGGAAGGAAAAGATATCGAATTACAAGTCCACGAGTCTGTGAGTCTGTGATGAAAGAAAAAGGAAATGCGTGTTGGTAACAGTTTTATGGAAAAACAAATATATACCATGATCCTGCGAGTCCTCCAACCCTTGAATCCATGAATATAATGAAGTGACTAAGGAAGGAAGAATACGTAGACTACAGAAAAGAGAAGTGCAAGTGGCAGGACACATAAATATTGTAGGATCAAAAAAAACTTGGAATATTAAAATTGTGTATAGAAGAGTGAAAGAAAATAAAGGTATAGGGTCAACACCAGGGTGAAGAGACAACAAGGGAAGGAATAATAATATTTGGCAGATATGAGCCACAACAATAAGTACAGAGTTGTACGCATTGTAAATGTTAGTTAGGGTGCATACATACATGGGATGCAATGTAGGAAAGTGTGTACATACATGGGCTACAATGCAAGAAGACATGTACATGTATGTAAAATTGATTATACAAGAGTGTACTATTGATTAATTGGGCTAGATGTCATTGATGTCAACCCTTGAACAAAGTTTGGTAGCAAATTTCAATAGCACAAAGGTTTGGGTAATGGACCCAAGTTTGTTTGATGGATAGTGGTATGAGTTTTGATATATTTTCATGTAATACTATTCTAGATGTATAGTACATGTTATTCCATTTCTAGAGGTATGTATAACATCACATAACTCCTCACGGTTAGAAAATTATGGCCATGTGAAGTTGGAGAACCCTCATGAGTCATCTAGAAGCCCTAAAAGGTCAAAGTAGTCAAAGTGTTTGCAAAGAAAGAAATTATTTAAATAATAAATTTAATGGAGAACTCCCTAAAATAAGGAAAGTGGTTTGAGAGATTTTAGAAGGTAAATAATAAAGTGAAGTGATGAGTGTACTATAAGTCAAAGTGGATACAAAAGAAATTATTTAACTAATAAAGTTAATGGAGAAATTACTAAGTGGACAAGTGGTTAGAAGTTGGTTAAACCTAAAATAAGGAAAGTGCGTTAATATGGTTAAAAGGTAACCCCTTGAGGAAGCTACACTAGTAAAACCTAGACAAAACACCTTACCCATGTGGATCAAGTTCTCATTTTACTCTCTCACCACCAACTTTTTCTTAAGAAATCTAAACGTTCCTTTGGAGCTTCAGAAGTGGATTACTTGGGTCATATTGTTAGAAAGGATGGTTTACGGGTGGATCATAAGCAAAATTGAAGCTATGCAGGATTGTCCTCGCCCAAAAATCTCAAGATCTTTCATGGTTTTTTGGGTTTAACGGGATATTATTGCAAGTTTGTTAATATTTACGGAAAACTTGCAGTGCCTCTTACTGCTCTCCTTAAAAGGAATGCTTTCACTTGGACTCCAACAATTGATCACTCCTTCAAATTATTGAAAGAGTCTATGTGCACATCTCCTATATTGTCCCTTCCTGACTTCACAAAGACATTTTTCTTGGAATGCGATGCTTCTAGAAAGGAATTGGAGTGTTCCTCATGAAAGATGGAAATCCTTTGGCTTTCACTAGAAAACAAATTTCAGAGTGACATCTCCGCCAATCAATATATGAAAAGGAAATTTGGATATTCTACATGTTGTGGATCTCTGACGACCTTCTTTATTGGGGCAATGTTTCCAAATTTAAACAAACCATCAGATCCTCAAGTATTTTCTGGAACAACAAATTTCATCCCAGGAGAAATAAAAATGGGTGAACAATCTATTTGACTATGATTATGAGATCATTTATAAGAAGGGAAAATAAAATGTGGTGGTTGATGCTCTTTTCAGGAAATATGAAGAAGAAGGGTCCATTTTTTCCCTCTCATTCATTGTACCAGATTGGCTCCAAGTTGTTCGCCAGGATGGCTGCAACACCCTAAAACTTCTCGACTGATCCAAAAATTGTAGGAGAATTCTCCATTTTCTCTAGCGCACTCTTCACACATTGAAGAGATTCGCTACAAAGGTCGTATTTACTTAAGAAACCATTCACAACTTAAATCCATCTTCATGTTTGAGCTTCATGCTTCACCCATAATGAGGCATTCATGGTTTACCAAAACCTATGAAAGGGTTAACGTTCTTTTTTCTGGAATGGTATGAAACATGAAGTCCATGCCTTTATGGATGAATGTGATGTCTGTCAACGCAACTAGGGAGAAACTGTTAAAGATCTGGGCACACTACAATCATTTTTTATTCCACCAGCTATTTGGACGAACATTTCTATGGATTTCATTATGGGCCTACCTAAATCAGGAAATAAGTCATCCATCATGGTGGTAGTTGATTATATTTCCAAATATGATCATTTATGGTATCTTCAAAACCCATTCACCACATCCACAGTGGGTCAAATTTTCATGGATCATATTTTCAAGCTTCAAGACATTCCTCATTCTGTTGTCTCTAACATAGATCCCACTTTCACCCGCAATTTTTGGAAAGAATTATTCAGGCTCCAAGGCACACAATTGCATCTGAGCTCTACCTATCACCCCCATATTGATGGCCAAACTAAAGTTGTCAACAAGTGTTTGGAAACATATTTGCGGTGTTCTTCATCTACTAGGAAAAATTATTGGGCTCATAGGGTACCCCTAGTTGAATGGTGGTATAACACATCTTACCATACAGCTACTTGCATGACTCCCTTTGAAGAAGTATATGGAAAAAATCCACCTTCAGGTTTCACATACATGCTAGGTGTATCGAAGGTTAATGTGGTTGAAAAAAATATTATAGTTCAAGAGGCTATTCTCCATACACTCAAAGATAATTTGGTAATGTCTTAGAATAACATGAACAAACAAGAATATCAAGTTCATTTAGAACATCAATTTGTTGAAGGGGACCAAGTGTTTCTTCGACTACAACCTTATAAGAATAATTCAATAAAGGTTGTACGTTGTCTGAAACTTGCGCCTAAATTTTATGGTCCTTATATAGTTCTTAAGCGCATGGGACCGGTCACCTACTAGTGATATTTTCCTAGTCATTCTAAGCACCATCATGTTTTTCATGTCTCCTTCTTAAATAAGGTGATTGGAAGTAAGTGCCAAACTCAAACCAGTCTCCCTGACTTGGATGAAGAAGGATCCATCTAGTTGCAACTAAAATCCATCTTGGATTAACATGTGTGTCATCTCCAAATTTGCACCATCAAGGAAGTGTTAGTACATTGGAAAGATACAACTCCAATAGATGCCACATGGGAGCGAACTACTATTCTGCATCAATTTCCTCATCTCAAGCCTTGAGGAAAAGGTTGTTTCTAGGGGGGAGGGCATGTTAGGGACCTAACCTCTCTAACCCCTCACATAGGTAGAATAATACATTTTCCATCTAATAAAGGCCATTATTAATAATGCCTAGTAATAAGGAAGAATAAGTTGGATGTAAGAAGACCTAATAGAAGCTTATGCTTGTAGAAGATCTTCCTCTAGATTGTTCTTACAATAGATAAATTTACTATAAATAGGATTCAAGGGCATGCGAAGGTTTTTCTATAGAATTATTGTAATAGAGCACTGCTTTGCTAGAGGTTCCCCCCTCAAAGAGGAGAGTGAACATTATTTCCTATCAATAAAGGTGTTATTTTGGTGTTGTGATTTCATATATTGTGTTGTTCTGTGTTATTCTCTGCAAAAAAAAATTTCCTTCTATTATAATAGATCCGATGCATGTTATAGAATAAAATGCCACACCTATGCACTTCTTCTATGGCCTACCCTTCCCTTTGGTTTGCAAAATCAAAATCCTGCCTTGCCTCATCTAAGTCATCTTAAAAAATGACTTTTGAGAATATCTACAGGTTTCCTTTGAGAAACATGCAGACATCCGCACCTTTATAGTGTGTAACCCATGGATGCCCTAAAAGTTAATGAAAAATAAAATAATTATGATATTTCGGGGGGGGTTTTCATATGGGCTCATTTCCCAATGTCCCCAAGCCTGTACAAAATGAATTTCAACCTCCCCAACCCATTTGGGAGAATATCACCTTTGAGGGAAATGATGAGGAGAAGTCTAATGTTGCAAGCTTATGCTGAGAAAACTGAGCAAGATTGCCTTCCCCTTCATCCTCTGAGAAGTGTTCCCCAAACCTAGAAACTCCTTTTCCAGATTTAATTCCTCTTGTATATAGTTATAAGGTGTGATCCTATCCTTATCGGACTGTCTTAGGAAGAGTTTCATTGAGTTTATGCTTTAACGAATTCAGTAGGAACCTATGTGGTAGGTCCCTAAATGGTGCCAGAAACATCGTCAAGTTGCAACTAACTCTCTTACTTCATTGATTAATAGAAGAGTATATTTTCCATCCAATTTTGTGTTCACTTGTTTCATTGAAATCTTTTATGTTCATGTTTGTTCATCTATTATTTGAAGTGTACTTTTGATATATGCTACTAGGACCTATTGTTATCAGAAAAATCGGTAAGTGCGGACAAAAACTAATCTCCCTAACTTCAACAGGAAGCTAGAACAAAACAGGGAAGAATACAAATTTCTCCTTAGATTTCATTTTCATATAAACTAATTCACAGAGAGACAAATGACATACCTTTTAAATGACGTTTGATCCTTGCTAGTGTCATCCTGGTCTCTCCATATTTGTATTTTTGGGATGGTGAACTTGTGTAAGACGAATAAACCAACAAAGAGAACAATGATATATATATATATATTCCGATGAATTCTATGTCTAAGATCAAGGATTTATACAATAAAAGTAAAGACACCTTAATAAATGTATTGTTGCATTATATTAAATGAAAGTGGAGAATACAACCCATGCCTTGATGTTGCAAGGTCCCTTCCAATGTCTCTTTTATTAAACACAGACACCTTTTCTCCAATGCCTTTGAGGAATAAGATCCACAACCTGACTTAGAGAGCTAAAGCAAATTTGTCTCAAGTATAATCTATAGTAGAGTTCTTCATGCATAAGAAAGCCTTAGCCTTTTCCATAAGATATCCCTCTTTATATAGGGCGAAAGAGGGATGGATGATGATATTAGGATGATCCCAATAATTCAGAGAAGTGAGTAAGATCCAAACCGATCAGAGGCCACCTCATCTTCTAGAAGATTCCCTTTTAGAACCTTTGTGAATTTCACTTTTCCTCTCGTTTAAGCATCATCGCACCCTATGCACAGGAATCCTGTGATGATGTCACAATCCAGTTTTGGTGCAACATGCAACAATCAAGCATCGATGCACCCCAAGCATAGAGAAGGGTGAAACGATCTCCTTTGACATAGTTTTTAAGGAAGAAAATATAATCCATGTTTCTCACAGAGAAAGTCTCTTTTAGTGTTTTCAGGGAACATGGAAGTGAGTCATGCGCATATCATCATTTGATCATTGGGGTGACCAAAATAATGTGTAACACCTATAACTACATCATTGCAGGACAATATAGGTCTCTTATTACAAGATTGTATTGATAGAGACCAGGAGCTTTCCAAGAAGCAAGAGAAAGGATCAACATCAGACGAAGGGTTCAAGGTGCATACCTTCTATTCTCTCTTTTCCCTATCCCTCTCTCTAAAAAGTAGTTATTCCTTGTTTGGATGTTTGATTATGAGGGTAGACTTAATATTACATATCCATTCTCACTCTGTCATGACACAACCCTCTCTTTTATCTCAATACCCATGATATTTCCAACCTAACATTTAGAAAGAATCAATCTATTGAGGCCTTTCATGATAAGTAATGAAAGGAGAAGGGATATGGGGAAACCTTGCTAAAGTATAAGAAGTGGTAAATTGAGGCATTAATTAGTACCACAAAGGATGCCAAGCATAGGAAAGCTTCAATCCAAGCAATGAACAACCAAGAGAACCATACTTCAATGAAAATCAAGTTAATATAGATCCAACTAGATTTGTGAAATGATTTGGATAGGTATATTTTCTGTGAAATCTCATTTATGGTTGGTTTTGAAAGTGTGGAGGACATCTTGGGCTAAGTCAATGGCACATTGAATATCTCTCCTATGAAGGAAACCCATTTTTTCCTTGTAAATTTTCTCTCATAAGATAGGTTTGAGAAGTGAAACTATGATTCTAGTTATCCACATGGATATTGGTGGCCACCCACCTTTTCCAACTGGCTCAAAATAGTTTTCTCGCAATTTTGACAATTTACTATTTTTAGCAGCTTTCACTTCCGAGGCCATTTTGAGGGCCTAAATGAAGGTTTTTCGGGATTGATCTTCTCAATGATATCCTACGAAATGATTGAAGCCCAAAAATGAATCTTCTTGACGATACCTTTCCAACGGGATATCATACACCTAAAATGGAGATCGTATGCAAAAGTTATGACCCCGAGAAGTTAATGTACTAACTTACCCAACTGGGGCCCATGTGACTTTTGGTGCTTCATATCCTAGGGTTAGGTTTTTGGATGTATAGGGTTTTTTTAATTCCTGTTTATTGTAAAATTCCTTCATATCCTCATTTTAATGATCATCTTATGAATGAGCGCAGCCGTCACATCTCTTCTCAGAGATAAGACGCCACCATTCCAGCAAGCTTGTTTCCACTGTATTTACTAGTTTCATCTTATTTCATTATTGAATAGAAAACCAGTTTTATTGTATCTCTGTTATTTTCTATTAAGAATCTGTTAATAATATATATTCATTTCATTCTGCTCATAAAATCTGGATAAGTGGTATCAGAGCGGTCTGCTCCTTGTCCTCTTAATGCATGTCCCCAACGAGGTCAGAGTACAAAGAGTTGGGTCTTGAGCTTGTTTCTCTTGAGGACAAAATATCTCACATGCCCAAGCGACCTCTCATGGAAGGAGAAAATAATATGACAGAATAGGATATCCTTTCAAACAATTGATTGAGGAAGCCGTCACGCAACAGAGGAACGAGATGATGGATAGTTTCACGCAAATCCTTCGATGACTACCAACAGGCGATGAATCTTCTTTGAGCGGAGGCACCACCCCCTTCAAGGTACAAATAAACTTTGATATTCCTATATTTGAAGGTCAGATAGACGCAGATTCTATAGAAAAGTGGTTGAATCTGCTAGAAGGGTATTTTTCTGTCCATAACTTCTCGAATAGAGAAAATATTACTTTTTCTCTCCTCAAAGCCGTCCCCCATGTCAAAGATTGGTGGGAAACATTCTGTGAGAAAAAGGAAAAAGAGGATCCATCATTATTTACAGTCATAGCCACTTAGGATTTCTTCATGGATTCTATTAAGGAACAATACTACCCTATCATAAGTTATGACCACTTATATACCAAATGGACCAAACTGCGGTAAGAAAGAGACCAAGCAGTGCTAGATTTCACAAATATATTCCATACCTTGCGCACCAAGCTGTGTATCGAAGATTCAGAGTGACATATGGTGCTCAAGTATCACGATGCTCTGCATAGATACATCCAGACCAAAATGGAATTTATAGACATCTCATTCTTGGGCCATAAAAATCGAGCAGAAGCTCAAACAAAGGACACGACAATTTGGGCCTGGGAACTTCTCACAACAAAATCTAGGAAAGGGTGGCCCCAACCCATAGAAAAAAGGATAGAGAAAATATGTATAGTATCAGGACAACCAATCCAATCCAGAAGCAAAGCAGGACACTGGAAAGACAACGAAAGACATCGGGAAGTGGTGTGACTTCCATAAGATCCCTTGGCATAACATTGCTAATTGTCACTCAAAGAAGTCGTTGGTGGGAAAAGTGAAATCATTTGAATCCAATGCAAAGTCTAACTTTGAGCCAGAACCAGAAAATGGAAGATGGATCATTGACGCAGAACCCAGTGCCACCGTTGCTACCACCAAGCTCCATCCTAGTGAACCAGACGAGCAAGAAGAAGGAGAGCACCTCTTCCATTCGCAAATGTGGGTAAAAGGCACCTCGCTACACTTCATCGTTGATAGCGGTAGCCAGAAGAACCTCATCTCTATAGAGGTCGTCAAGTGGCTGGCCCTTCCCACAATGCCTCACTCACAACGCTACACCATTGGATGGCTTCACCAAGGAAGAGATCTCCGCGTCATCCAATAGTGTCGACTGTCATACAACATCAATCCCTTCAAAAATTAGGTATTGTGTAATGTTGCTCTTGTCGAAGTTTGTGATGCTCTTTTGGGCCAACCTTATTTATGGAAATGTTATGTTGTATATGAATCTATTCCTTATAGTGTTATTAATACTTAGAACAGGAAATTGTACAAGATACCTGAGGCAATCCCACCTAGTGCTATTTCCTTATTCTCTGCTAAGCAATGCAGGAAGGTCATCTCTCAGATGGGGAAGTTTGTCTTCTTTGTGATTCACTCTCAGAATAAGAGAAAGATCACAACAACATCCAGGGTCTCTGCAAGCGACCTCTCCACACAGCAGAAGCAAGTAGATAAGGTCATGGAAGAATACTCGAATATCTTCTCATCACCTACCGAGATACCTCTACACTGTCAGGTCAAGCACCCCATTGATCTGACCCCCAGTGCACCGCTTCCCAATGGGCCAGTCTATCGTCATTCTCTATTAGAGAATGAGGAGATCAAGTGACAAATCTAAGAGCTAATCCACAAGGGGCACATCCATCTCATCTCATCAAATTACAGGAGACCAATCATGCTGGTATAGAAGAAATATGGAACCTGGCAACTCTGCACTGATTACTGGGCTCTGAATAAAATCACAGTCAGAAATCGGTACCCGATTCCCTAAATCGACAACCTCCTTGATCAAATCACGGGGGATAAATACTTTAGTAAGATTGATCTTAAGTCTGGCTACCACCAGGTCCCCATAGAACAAACAAATGTATGGAAGATCACCTTCAAGTGAAAGGAAGGCCTTTTTGAATGGTTGGTCATGCCCTTTGGTTTGACAAATGCTCCAACCACTTTCATAAGGATGATGGACAATATCATGTGATCATTCACCAATAATTTTGTAGTGGTGTATCTGGATGACATTCTCATTTACAACAAGACTTGGGCTGAACACTTGCATCATATTCAATAGGTTCTGCACACCCTGTGGCAGCACAAGCTATACGCCAACCTAGAAAAATTCTCCTTCAGCATGGACATGGTCCATTACCTGGGCTACATCATTGATCAACATGGTGTACATGTGGATCCAGCCAAGATCCAAATCATCTGTGACTGACCAGCCCCAGCCACACTCACTGAGCTTCGGAGCTTCTTGGGCCTTGCCAATTTCTACCGCAGGTTTGTGTTGGGATTCTCCCATATTGCATGGGCCCTCATCCAAATCACCAGGGGTGGTAGTAAGGAAAAATGTGCATGGGGACAGTCCCAATAATAAGTGTTCGATGATTTGAAACAATGCTTGTGATCATCTTCAGTACTTTTACTACCAAACCTGCAGCATCCCTTTGATATTGATACAGATGCTTCAGATTATGTTGTGGGTGTCATTCTCACTCAACATGGCCACCCCATGGCCTATCATAGTGAGACACTATCTGATGATGTTCGTAATTACCCTACTTATGACAAAGAAATGTACTGCATTGTGCAAGCCTTTTTCCAGTGGAGACATTACATTCTTGGGAAGGAGACAGTCATCCACACTGATCATAATCCACTGTAGTTTATGCAGACACAAGGAAAATTGCAGAATGACCGCAATCAAAAGTGGTCCACATACTTGCAACAATTCCACCTCAACATTAAGTATAAAACAGGAAGCACTAATCGCATCGTTGATTGCCTCAGCATACCACGATTCATGGCACTCACCATAGTGCTAGACTCTTATAGCCATGAGACCTTTGTATGACCCCAACTCTATGAGACAGACCTGGACTTCGCCACCACCTACCAAATGTTGGGTGCAAACATCATTGTCGATAATTTCTATCTTTAGGATGGGTTGTTGTGTCGTCTAGGCCATATATCTGTTCCATCAAGCAGGTGAGAGAAGTTGATCTGGGAAGCTCACTACATTCGGGTGGAAGGACACTTCGGCATTGAAAATATAATGACGATGCTACAAAAACATTTCTACCAGTCGAAACTCTGACAAGAGGTTAGCAAGTATATCAGGTCTTGCATTGCCTGCACTATTGCCAAACCAAACACTAAGAAATAGGGCCTGTACACCCCTCTTCCTACTCCTAACAGGCCATGGGAATCCATCTCAATGGACTACATATCGGGCCTCCTGTCCACCAAGTGGGGAAATGACTGTGTTTTTGTGGTTTTTCATCGCTTTTCTAAGATTGCAATTCTCGTTGCTTTCAAAAGGAGCATCACAGTAGAGGCCACTGCCAAGCTCTTCTTTGAACTCTTCTGGGTACATTTTGGACTCCCATAAACCATTGTCTTGGATAGGGACAGTCGATTTCTCATCACATTTTGGTCGAGCCTCTGGTCACTGTTGGACACCAAGCTAACCAAATCCACGACCTTCCACCCCTAGATAGATGGCCAAACCGAGGTCGTAAATCGAATGGCTATGCATATCCTTCACATGTAGAATTCAAAGCACCCTCGCACATGCGATGAGAGGCTTCCCTATGTCCAACATAGCTACAATCGCGCTCTACATAGCTCAACTAGAAAAAACTCCTTTCAGGGGGGGTTGGGATTCCAACCATTGGGTCCCATAGATGTTGCACTTCCCCTTGTGGTCAGCTCGACCGACTCATCTCCTATTCCAACTGAAGCTAACGAAGCCACTTGATTCATTGAGAGGATCCAACACATCCACCAACAGGTTGAGGATATCCTACAGAAGTCCAATGACAATTAGAAACAACTCCATGATCAACATTGGGTGCCACATAAGTTTCAAGTGGGAGACAAATTTTGGTTGCACTTGTAGAAAGAACACCTTATAGGACCCCATCGAAAGATTTACCCACTCTATTATGGGTTTTTCACCATCAACAAGGCTATGGGGGATACTGATTTTGAGCTCAACATTCCTCTTTTCCTTGGCCTCCACCTAGTGTTCAATGTGGACCTCCTTCGCCCTTATTTCCCACCATTATTGGACAAATGTAGAAGAAAAAATGACACCAATAGAGCTCAACCATGATTTCATCCAACAGGCATCCAACGATCTGATTTTGGACACATAGATAAAGGGAACTCGACAACAAAGGATCCATCTTTATCGAGTCATCAAAGCAGGGTAGCTCCTGCACCAAGGCAAGTGGGTCACCCAGGGCCAAATTCAACAGAAATTTCCTCATCTGATGGGGGAAATCAACGCAATGTAGACCATTGATTCCTAAGGAGGGAGGATTGATCCATATGAATATCGGTGGCCACCCACCTTTTCCAACTGGCTCAAAACAGTTTTCTGACAATTTTGGCAATTTACTATTTTTAGCAGTTTTCACTTTCGGGGCCATTTTGAGGGCCTAAATGAAGGTTTTTCAGGATCAAAATTCTCAATGATATTCTATGGAATAAATGAGGCCTCAAAATGAATCTCCTCGACAATACCTTTCCAACGGGATATCATACGCCTAAAACAGAGACCGTATGGAAAAGTTACAACCTCGAGAAGTTAATGTACTAATTTACCCAAACGGTGCCCACATGACTTTTGGCGCTTCATCTCCTAGGTTTAGGTTTTTGGATGTCTAGGGTTTTCGGCATTATTGTTTATTGTAAAAGGACTTCAGAGCCTCATTGTAATGATTGTCTTGCGAATGAGCACAATCTTTACATCTCTTCTCAGAGATAAGCCACCACCATTCTAGCAAGCTTGTTTCCACTGCATTTTACAGTTTCAACTTATTTCATTATTGAATAGAAAACAAGTTTTATTGTATCTCTGTTATTTTGTGTTAAAAATCTGTTAATAATATTTATTCATTTTGTTCTGCTCATAAAATCTGGATCAGCTAGATATTATCTTGTAAATGTAGTTGCAAAGAGATATTAGTTGAAAATGATAAAATAGGGAAGGATTGCTTACCTTTGGAATGGTGGCAAGGAATGTGGAGACCCTTTATTGAATTTTCAATTATTTTATAACATTGAGTAAATACTCTTAGAAGAGATCAAAAAAACCATGAATAATTCAATCGATCAACCATGCAAGCATGCAACCTTGTTATTTTTATTTTATGGATGGTACATTTGAGTTTAGATAGAGAAGTGGGGGCCAAAAGTGGGAACCAAAAGTGGTTCATGTTAGTGTCCTCATTGTCTCAATTTGGTAAAGGAGTTGCATCTAAGAGGATGCTTTTGATAGTCTCAAGAGGGGGATGAGAGTATAATTACTTAAAGGGGTTTAACCCTAGTGCAAATGTTATCAAAAGATTCAAAATGTAGCCCCAATAATCTATGATCTGTAGGATTTTTGAGATGTTGCTTACTTGTGAAAAAAACTAGTTTTTTGGTCGCTCACATAAAGACAAAAGAATTTACTTTTCATCCTCCTTTGAGCCTCCTCCTAGGATAGAAGAGTGTGCCTCTCCCTTTCTATATACTCCAACTATTTATTCCACTTGGGAGTAGGGATGATATGACATACTTGATTATGGAGAAGAGATACTTGGTTCTCTACAATCTTGATTCTTGAGGCATCATACCCAAAGTTCTTTCAGCACAATTTCTTGGATACCCCTTTGATATAGATCAAGTACATTTAGAGTTGTGGCATGAAGTTACCCTAGTATGTCAAGAGGGGAACTCAAGTGAATTTGATAGGTGGAAGTAGTCAAGGTGAGAAAGCCGATGAGGTTTGAATTTTAAGGGAGAGGGAGATTGGTTTGTAGCCTTATCAAGTTCGAAAAGTATGGTATAGTGATTTGAGTTTCTAATCAAGATTACTATGATTAATACCTATTGATTAAGGTTGGTTGTCATTGATGTCAAACCTTGAAGAAAGCCTCATAGCACAAAGGCTTGGGTAATGGACCCAATATTGTTTGATGTAAATATGACTCATTATTTTTTTTTCATGTTTGATAAGAAGTAAATATGAATGAACTCCAAAGTGGTCCCCTTATCGTGAAAGCCCTCACGGGAAGACGCTTTGTGGAGTAAGAGAACCATTTATTAATTGTGGAATAATGAGATCAAGGAAATATATTTTGTTAGAGAAAATATCCTAGATGGATAGTGTTTGTCATTTCATTTCCAGTGGTATGTGGAACGCCACATAATTCTTCACGGTTAGAGAGTTATAGCCATGAGAAGTTGGAGACCCCAGGTTTGGGTAATGGACCCAAATTTGTTTGATGGGTAATAGTATGAGCTATGATATATTTTTATATAATACTATTCTATATGGATAGTACATGTCATGTCATTTCTGGTGGTATGTAGAACGTCACATAACTCCTCACGGTTTGAGAGTTATGGCCTTACGAAGTTGGAGGACCCTCATATATCATCTAGAAGCCCCAAAAGGTCAAAGTAGTCAAAGTGGTTTAAGAGATTTTAAAAGGTAAATATTAAATTGAAGTGATAAGTGTATTATAATTCAAAGTGAATACAAAATAAATTATTTCAATAATAAATTTAATGGAGAAATTAGAAGTGGACCCATCCCTAAAATAAGGAAAGTGGGCCAAGTGACCTAGAAGATGTTTTTAAGGAAGCTACTTAGAGAGTATAAATAAGAGGAAAGACTCTCTCATTTGAATCAAACTTCAGAATATTGAATATCTATATATTTCTGAGGTAACCAAGGATATCTAAACTGGAATTTTCAGTGAAGGTGAAGAAAAGAAGGCCGAAATGCAAGGAAGGATAAATTCTTTTGATGGTGTTTTCTAAGCTACGTTATTTACAGGTCATCTCACCATTTTCACTATAAATTTTCTTCTATAATGATTCCGACCGTGAAATTTCTATGAAAGTGATAAGAAATATCCAAGTATCCGTGGAAATAAAATCATCTTATGGGTCGTTGTATTTTAGGATTTACACTCCGTGGATAATAGGGTTTGTGGACAATCCTGAAACTAGTCAAAATTAGGTGTTTCGGGTAAAAACTTCATAAATTCTTCATAATAGATCCAAATTCCATGAGACCAAATGTTTTGGTTAGGTTACAGGTTGTAGTATATTTTGTAATAGTTTCATATCATTTCATCAAACATTTTGTGCGAGGCACGCTCTACAAGGTTGCTCTCTAGAATAATCTAGAATTCAGCAAGGTATGCCATTTTTGCTATAACTCTTTTTTGGAGAGGTTCCAAGTAGTGAAACTTGGAGGAATTGCATCAAACACGTTGAAGAGCATTTTGTATCAATTTTATATCTTTATACATTATAGGTTCAAAGTTATGATTATGTCAAGTTAGGGTTGTTGACTAATCCAAAACTAGGCATGTGAGACTAAAGAAAAGTTTGATGAAAATGCTAGTCTCTTGTTTTTAATGTTAAGAAAGGTTTGCAGGAATGTGATAATATACACCAGGTCTATTACAGAGCTACAAATCATATTTGGATGATGAAATTGATGAGGGATTTTGGTTGTGGTACATGTTTTTGTACATGGTTGAGACAAGTAATTGATGAGTTGGCGTGCATACATGAGGTGTATAGTTGATGATGTTGGTACATATTGATGAGTCATAGTTGATGAGTAGTTGACACATGATTGGTACATACTTGGTGCATGTTTGATGCACTTTTTTATGGTACAGGTTGATTACAGGTTGAGGTACAAGTTGATGCATGGTTGATGCATGGTTTAGATTTATTGGTACAGGTTTACAGTGGTATATCTCACAGTGATAGTGTGATAGTGGTTCCATCATTCTACTTCTAATTCAGGGTTGTAGGACAGGGAAAGGATAGGTGGTTGAAACCACCTTCCGATTGTACCCAGAGAACATTGGGGGTTGTAGCCTCATTCTAGTTGTAGCCAAAGAATTGGGGAGTTGGAGCTTCCCTCAGGTTGTAGCCTGAGAAACTAGGGGGTTGGAGCCTCCTTCCAGTTGCAGCTAAAAAACAAATGAAGTTGGTGCTTCCAATGAATGTAATTCTTCAAGACATATAATAAAAAGTATTATGTGGTTTTCTTTGGATTTGGGTTTCCATGTAAAACACTAGTGTACTGTGTATGTGTGTGATTGTTTATTTTTTACTGCTCATTATTGGATAATAATTCTACATTGATATAACATTTGAAGAAAAAAGATTATAATTACGCTATTACTGATTCACCCCCCTCTCATTAATCCAGCAATTGGTATCAGAGCAGGTTCTTTCAGAAATCCGTTTAACCACTGAAAAGTAGATCATGGAGAGTACCAACTCTTATAAAAATGGAATACCACATTTTGATGGATATAAGTATTCTTTTTGGAGCATAAGGATGAAGGCGTATATACAAGCACAAGGATTTCAAGTTTGGAAATCAATTGTAGATGGATACACAACACCAACAGTTCCACCAACAAATGACAAGGCAGTGAAACTTGGTGAGAATAATTCCAAAGCCATAAATGCACTTTGAATGGTCTCATTGATATGGTATTCACCAAAGTTGCACATTCAAAATCTGCTAAAGAGATTTGGGACAAGCTTCGAAATATTTATGAAGGAGATTCAAAAGTCAAAGCAGTAAAGTTTCAAACTTATAGAGGTCAATTCGAACAACTAAAAATGAAGGAAGATGAAGATATCACAGCCTACTTCTTACGAGTCGATGAAACAGTGAATGCAATCATAGGATTGGGAAAAGAAATCGAAGAATCTATAATTGTTCAAAAGGAACTAAGATATCTTCCTATGAGATTCAACCCTAAGATATCAACACTAGAAGAAAGATCGGATCTAAACTCAATAAGCATGGATGAACTGCATGGAATATTCACCGCATATGAGATGAGAACTGGACAAGAAAATGCAGATGTAAAAGAAGAAGCGTTCAAAGCATCCAAAAGATCAAATCAAAATAAAAAGGAACAAGAAGAATATAGCAGAAGCAGCAACGTCTCGAAAGATGATGAAGAAGTGGCCAACTTCGTCAAAAGAATGAACAAGGGAACCAATGGTAGGTACAAAGGTAAGATTCCTTTAATTTGTTTTAATTGTGATGGTATTGGTCATTTTGCTAACAAATGTCCTCATAACAAAAAGAGAAATTATGAAGGTTACTCAAAAGGCAGACAAACATATAAAGGTAAAAGAACTACAAAGAAAGTTTTCAAGAAAACAATTTTCACCAAAGAAGACATCTCATCATCAAAT
Organism: Picea engelmannii; assembly: GCA_009831015.1. NCBI lineage: Eukaryota > Viridiplantae > Streptophyta > Pinopsida > Pinales > Pinaceae > Picea > Picea engelmannii. Next base: position 76,230 of record ML790855.1, read on the forward strand.
GAAGATGAAGTCAGTGACAGTGAAATAGTGAGAGTTCTATTCATGGAAGTAGAAGACTATGATAAAGAATACTCCGAAGAAGAATATGAAGAAGCATATGAAGAAGAAATTGAAGAGGCAGATGTTGACTTCTGAGAAGAATTAATGAGTTCCATGGAAGTTATCAGAAGAGAAAAGAAGAAAAACAAGAAGCTACAAGCATAACTAGATAAGAAAAAAGACACTTAAGAACTAGAACAAATGATCGCAAAATTGAAGGTTCAAATAGAAGAAGATAGAAGAAATGAAGAAGCACTCAAAGAACATCTAGAAGAAAAGGACAGGATCATTGGAAACCTGGAAGCAAAGATTGTCACACTAAGAAAGGATATTCAAAAGAAAAATATGTAGAATAGCTCAAAAGTTCTGGATGACACTATCAGTAGTCAAAAATCTTATCTTGACAAGTTTGGACTTGGATACAATCAGACAGAAAATGGATCAAGCTCCAAAACAACAGAGAAAGAAACAAATCCAAAAAGTTATGCAGAAACAATCAAAGGGGATAAAAAGATATACAAGGAAGATTATAGGGACACTCCTCCACTGAGAAGATTCATATTTCAGAATCAACAACAAATAGA
>ML790855.1:78890-100821 GCA_009831015.1 Picea engelmannii
ACTGGATAAGTATCTGCAGCAGGCAGGCTTCAAAAAAGGAAGTGCAGACAACAACCTCTACATCAAGGTAAGTCAATGTAATATTTTATTAATTGAAGTTTATGTTGATGATATTATTTTTGGTAGTGACGATGAGAGGTTAAGCCAAAAATTTGCAAAAGACATGCAGAATGAATTTGAAATTTCATTACTTGGAGAACTATCCTTCTTTCTAGGACTTCAGATACGTCAAAGAAACTAAGGAATTTTTATTTCTCAAACCAAGTATATCAGATAAATGTTAAAGAGGTTCGGAATGGAAGATTGCAAACCAGTTATCACTCCCATGCAAACCAGTTTTAAGTTGTGCAAAGATGATGATTCAAAGTCTACAGATCAAAGGAAATATAGGTCAATGATTGGCAGCCTACTATATGTGACAACATCCAGACCAGATGTAATGCAGACAGTTGGATAGGTGGCACGATTTCAAGAAGCACCAAAGGAATCACATGTATTAGAAGTAAAGAAGATCTTCAGATATCTCAAAGGAACAAAAGAGTTTGGATTATGGTGTCCAAAAGGAAAAGATCTATCACTTATCGCCTACACAGATGTAGATTGGACAGGTTGTATTGATGATCGACGAAGCACTAGTGGAGCAGCGTTCTACTTAGGTGAGTGTTTGGTATCATGGATAAGCAAGAAACAATCATCGATATCTCTATCTACAGTCGAGGCAGAGTATATTGTAGCAACAATATGTTATACACAGGTTCTCTGGATGAAACAAACTTTGAAAGATATACAGGTTGAGTATGATGAGCCCATTCCAATATATTTTGATAATACAAGTGCCATCAATATCTCAAAAAACCCGGTGATGCACTTCAAGACGAAGCAGATTCCAATCAAGTATCACTTTCTACGGGAACAAGTTGCAGAAAAGAACATCAGAGTTGAGTATGTGGGCACAAAAGAACAAGTGTTAGACATCTTTACAAAACCACTTCCACGGGAAGCCTTTGAATATCTTCGCCTAAGACTTTGAGTTATTTCTACTCCATAAATGAATGCTTTTTTAATGCTTATCTTATATGTATTAGATGTACACGAGGAAGCACCATAAGAGGAAAGTTTGTCAGGGGGAGAAGCCCCAGATGGAAAGATACCTTTGCCATTGATGACAAAGGGGGAGATATTTATCAGATGTAGAGAATAGAGGCATGTTTCCAGGGGGAGAAGATTTAATAGATGTAGAGGGAAAAGGCATGGTTCCAGGGGGAGCATGAGTGATATGATTTCAGTATTGCATCAGAGTTTTGCCATCAATGTCAAAGGGGGAGATTGTGGATTAAGGTTGGTTGTCATTGATGTCAACCCTTGAAGAAAACCCCATAGCACAAAGGCTTGGGTAATGGACCCAATATTGTTTGATGTAAATATGAATCATTATTTTTCTGTCATGGTTGATAAGAAGTAAATATGGATGAACTCCAAAGTGGTCCCCTTATGATAAAAGCCCTCACGGGAAGAAGCTTTGTGGAGTAAGATAACCCATGCTTAATTGTGGAATAATGAGATGAAGGAAAGTCATTTTGTCAGGGAAAATATCTTATATGGATAGTGCTTATCATTTCATTTTCGGTGGTATGTGGAACGTCACACAATTCCTCACAGTTAGAGAGTTATTTCCATGAGAAGTTGGAGACCCCAGGTTTGGGTAATGGATCCAAGTTTGTTTGATGGGTAACGGTATGAGTTATGATATATTTTAAGATAATACTATTCTATATGGATAGTACATTTCATGCCATTTCTGGTGGTATGCAGAACATCACATAACTCCTCATGGTTTGAGAGTTATGGCCTTACGAAGTTGGAGGACTCTCATATGTTATCTAGAAGCCCCAAAAGGTGAAAGTAATCAAAGTGGTTTAAGAGATTTAAAAAGGTAAATAATAAAGTGAAGTGATGAGTGTATTATAATTCAAAGTGAATACAAAATAAATTATTTCATTAATAAATTTAATGGATAAATTAGAAGTTGATCCAACCCTAAAATAAAGAAAGTGGGCCAAGTGACCTAGAAGATGTTTTTAAGGAAGCTAGTTGGAGAGTATAAATAAGAGGAAAGGTTCTCTCATTTGAATCACACTTAAAAATATTGAATATCTATATGTGTCCGAGGTAACCAAGGATATCTAAACAAAAATTCTGAGTGAAGGTGAAGAAAAGAAGGCCGAAATGCAAGGAAGGATAAAAAAAATTTATGGTGCTTTCTAAGGTATGTTATTTACACGTCATCTCACCATTTTCTCTATAAATTTTTTTTATATAATGATTCAGACCATGAAATTGCTATTCAAGTGAGAAAACATATCCAAGTAGTTGTGGAAAAAAAATCATCTTGTGGGTCGTTGTATTTTGGGAGTTACACTCCGTGGAAAATAGGGTTTTTGGCCAATCCTGAAACTAGTAAAAATCAGGTGTTTCCGGTAAAAAAGTCATAAATTGTTCATAATAGATCCAAATTCAATGAGACCAAATGTGTTGGTTCGGGTACAGTCTGTAGTATGTTGTGTAATAGTTTCAAATAATTTCATCAAATATTTTGTTCGGGGCACGCTCTACAAGGTCATTCTCTAGAATAATCCAGAATTCAGCAAGATATGCCATTTTTTCTATAAATCCTTTTATGAGAGGTTCCAAGTAGTGACACTTGGAGGAATTGCATTAAATACACTGAAGAACATTTTGCATCAGTTTCAGATCTTTATACATTACAGGTTCAAAGTTATGATTACTTCAATTTAGAGTTGTTGACTAATCCAAAGCTAGATATGTGAGACTAAAGAAAAGTTTGATGAAAATGCTAGTCTCTTGTTTTTAAAGTTAAGGAAGGTTTGTAGGAATGTGATCATATACACCAGGTCTATTACAGAGCTACAAATCAGATTTGGATGATGAAATTGATGAGGTATTTTGGTTGTGGTACATGTTGAGTACATGGTTGAGACAAGTAGTTGATGAGTTGGCGCACTCACATGAGGTGTATAGTTGATGAAATTGGTACATATTGATGAGTCATAGTTGATGAGTAGTTGACACATGATTGGTACATAATTGGTGCATGGTTGATGCACTTGTTTATGGTACATATTGATTACAGGTTGAGGTACAGGTTGATGCATGGTTCAGATTTATTGGTACAGGTTTACAGTGGTATATCTCACAGTGATAGTGTGATAGTGGTTCCATCATTCTACTTCTACTTCAGGGTGGCAAGACGGGGCAAGGACAGGTGGTTGTAACCACCTTCCGGTTGTAGTAGGAGAACATTGGGGGTTGTATCCTCCTTCTGGTTGTATCCAAAGAATTGGGGAGTTGGAGCTTCCCTCAGGTTGATTCTTTAAGACATATCAGAAAAAACATTCTGTGGTTTTCTCCCGATTTGGGTTTCCACGTAAAACACTGGTGTACTGTGTATGTGTGTGACTGTTTATTTCTTATTGCTCATTATTGGATAATAATTCTAAATTGATATAACGTTTGAAGAAAAATGATTATAATTACGCTATTACTAACTCACCCCCCCTCTCAGTAATCCAACAATACCTATGTTTCTAGTCTAGGAACTATTCCTTGACTAGGAATCTCTCAAGTATTTTTCCAATGAAGTCCTCACCAAGTTGATTGTTCATCCAAGTTATCGTATAGGAGATCATATTGGTTTCCAAAAATTTTATATATTCAAAGAGATCTATAAATGAATCAACAAGAGGGTCCTTACAGGAATTGCTACCCCATTTCTCTTATCCATTCATTGTTAAGTTTAGGTGTCCCTCTAGGATGAGATTGGGGGAGTCTAGAAGGTCTCTGTAAAACAATTCTAGCTAGAAATCATGTATGTTAATGGATGGACCATAAACATTAAGGAGATCAATGTTGTGGTTTAGTTCGTTAAAGAAGAGATTAACATGCATGTAGTCACAAGGATTTCACATAACTAATGAGGTCAAAATAAAGATTTTGTGCCATAGTCGAGCCTCCAAATAGCCCAACAAAACATGAGCATTGAAAATTCAATTGGGGAAGTACTTTTGAAGAGAGGATGAAATAACGAATGAAATCACGGTTTATTGGGAAAAAAGTACATGCAACTTATGTACGTTAATGGTTTTGTGTAGGAATCAAATATTTCAAGAAAATCTCATTCCCTATTATTGATGGAGAGTAGTATCATTTTGTAACCTCCTTGGCAGCTTCAAATGCTCTAAGTGCCCTAACGATAGTTTGTTGTCATTCCAATTGCACCTTAAAGTTTTCCTATGATATTGCCTTAGTCGAGTTATATTTTCTGTCCAATTATTTCTTATTAGGTGTAGTGAATGGTATCATCTAGAAGCCTGATATAAGAACTGAGGGACATTGGTGGGTTTCCTAGCTTTTGAATGAGTGTAGTATCGATGCCTCAATTTTCCTCTCAAATTGTGAAGAAGAAACTCAATGTTTGCGGTGGTTAAGTGGTGATATAATAATAATAGTCTAATTTAAATTCACAACCTAACTAGTTGTCAAATTAACATATAAAACACTTATTTATGGGACAAAAGACCCTTCCAAACAATGTATGGTTAGTAAAAGAAACTAAAAGTATATAAATCTATGAGTCTAATGGTTAGAGACCCTTCCAAACAATGTATGGTTTGTAAAAGAAACTAAAAGTATATAAATCCATGACTCGAATGGTTAAGAATATTAATGGATTAGTTATATCAATAGCATGTTGTTGACTGTTTAGCTGAGGAAAACCATTTAAAATCACTGTCACAGTTTAGATCACAAACCTGGTTACTAGGTCAGTTCATGTTATTAAGAAAATTTTAAGGAGAAAACGATAAGAGTTGTTGACTGTTTAGCTGAGGAAAACCATTTAAAATCATTGTCACAGTTTAGATCACAAACCTGGTTACTAGGTCAGTTCATGTTATTAAGAAAATTTTAAGGAGAAAACGATAAGAGTAATGAAGATGTTGATGGACCTCAACCCAAGGGGGAATCCTGTTACAGGGCACTTAAAAGTAGGAAATTTAATGGAGAAGCAGATCTTGTTTGGTAAGAACAGCAATACGACTGCCCAGAGATGAAATCGTCACATGTTCAGAGTAATATGTGCAGAGTTATATTTTGTTGATCCTCCTAATATTTAATGCTGGTTCTCCAAGGAATAAAATTTGCGTCCCATGGCACGTGCATATCATCTTGATCATAGAAGATGATCTTGCCATCATAACATTTAAATTACGAGCGCTCGGCAGAATACATCCGAAAAATACACATAGATACTTGGCACGCCTGTGAAGATCAGGCTACTAAGAATGGCTACACTGTAAAGAGCACCTTACAATTTTAATGGAAGATAAAAAGGAAGATTTTGAAAATAATTAATTAGGATTAAAATGATTAAGATCATACAAAATTATGTTAGGGTTAGTATGTTAGGCTTATAATTATATTAAGAATAGGGTTTGTATAAAGTATAACATAACGTGCTAGATTAGATTTGTGGTAAATTAGATTAGATGATCCAATTCTGGAGGCTTTATCTCATGCAAACTGTATATCATATCTCAATTTTTCCATATGCTGTCATCGCCTTTAGAAACTGTATATCATATCTCAATTTCTCCCTATGCTGTCATCTCCTTTAGAAATTCATCAGCCACAATTATGTTAGCAAACTGTATATCATATCTTAATTTTTCCATATGCTGTCATCGCTTTTAAAAGTTATCAACCACAATTATGTTGCAAACTGTATATCATATCTTAATTTCTCCATAGACTGTCATCTCCTTTAGAAGTTTATCAGCCACAATTATGTAAGTTTATCAGCCACAATTATGTTAGCGAACTGTATATCATATCTCAATTTTTTTCATATGCTGTCATCGCTTTTAGAAATGCGAACTGTATATCATATCTCAATTTTTTTCATATGCTTTCATCGCTTTTAGAAATTCATCAGCCACAACTATGTTACAAACTGTATATCATATCTTAATTTTTCCATATGTTGTCATCGCCTTTAAAAGATCATCAGCCACAATTATGTTAGCAAACTTCTCCATATGCTGTCATCCCCTTTAGAAGTTCATCAACCACAATTATATTAACAAACTATATCTCATATCTCAATTTTTCCATATGCTGTCATCGCTTTTAGAAGTTCATCAGTCACAATTATGTTACTGTTCTAGTATTTAGACTTTGCCTAAAGACTCAACTTATATCTAGCACTCATTTTAACAAATACTTAACTAAGTATTTTTAAAACTTTACCCAAAGGCTCAGTATAAGGAAATTGTTATTATAATTAAGAAAAAAATACCATTTATAATTAAGAAAAAAATAAAAAATTATAAAAAATAGATTTACTAACTTATCAGAATAGGCTTGTAAATTGAATCGGAGCTGCACACTGCAACAAACTCATTTTGGCACAACTTAACTAATTATTTCTGAAACTTTACCCAAAGGCTCAGTATTCACAAGAAAAATACTGGAAATTATAATTATAATTAAGGAAAAAATTACCAATTATAATTAAGAGAAAAATAAAAAATGACAGGAAGTAGATATACTAACTTATCACAATAAGCTTGTAAATTGAATCGGAGCTGTACACTGCAACAAGCTCATGTTTTGTTGAATTCCAGTACTTCACAATAAATGATTATCATGTATATTGGAAGAAAAAAAAACTGTACAAAGAAGTTATGTACAATATTGAATCAAGTGTTGGCCGATTTAGATTTAATTGATGTCCACAAAAGAGTAGTATAAATGTTTTATTTTTTAGTAATTTTTTGATTTGTTTTTCAGCAAGATGAATCTATTTATACATTTAGAAATGTAATTTAAACAATAAAAAATAGAAATTTTGTTCAAATTTACATCACCAAATTTCACAAAAACCTAAAAAATAGACCGAGGACCAAAAGAAACTGCATACATTTAACTGATCAAGGACTGTTAATCGGTATCGATCTCTTAATTTTCATGAATATCCTGTGGCCAACCTTATCCTCCTTTTCCCCGATACTTTCAAGCTTTGGTTTCCAGCAATGGCCTCTGGACTTCACCAACTTCTTATACTCTTTCTTCAATTCAGGAGTATTGCAGAGTCTATAAGGCTCATCATCTGCGAAATCCCTGGTCACTGAAAGCTCGCGTTCATCAACGTTAACCCTCCTGTCTTCCATAAGTTTTGTAATAAACTCTGGGCAGACTCTGATCCGAAGGTCTCCACCAGCATCGCTTTTCTGTATGTCAAACGGCTGACAGAGAGCAGACGCACGCCCAATACTGCGGAGAGCCGGAGATGCGCGGACAGTGGGCGAAAGAGCAACTTTTGTAGGCGGTGGTGATATTAAGGAAGCCAGCGATACGAGAGATAAAGGAGACTGAAAGAAATGATCGGGCAGAATGAAGTAGTTGTTGCCAGCCTTCAGTGGATCGTTTGGAGAAAGCGCGGGCGTCTTCTGCCCGATATAGAATGAGTCCGAATGACAGACTAAATTTTGAGGGCATTCTTGCATGATTTGACTCGCCTTGACAGATTCAGGAAGAATCCTAATGCTGCCATCTGAGCGAACCAGCTGGATGGTTTCCCTGTTAGTGCCCACCATCATGCAAGACGTATGGTTGCCCATAATTTATCTGTTATGAGCAAACAAATCGAAGCATGGAGATGCGAGGAAGGATCGCGGAAGTGGCGTATTATATAAATTGTAAAACCAGTAATCATATAGAAGAGAGACGTAAAGGAATAGAGTAGATCGAGTCAACCAGGCCGCCGTTCATGGTATTCGCCTGAGTGGACATATCTTTAATTACTTTCGCTTCTGCTGGGGCCGTGCGATAGCGTCGGGTTTGACCATAAACTAGGGAGGTTCTCTGGTTTGAATTTCTGAATTCCGTCCAAATTTCTATTGTAACATTCCCCGTTTTTTTTTATCCACAACTAAAACAAGGCGTGGTAGAAGGAAAAAGCACATTGCGTGTAAAGGTATTGCATGTGAAAGAATGGTACGGCGTGGTCCAAGGAAAAAAACAGGGCGTGGAAACGTATTTGTATGGAGAAGGCATCACTGAAGTGGACAGTTGAATTTTTTGTTGTCACCGTTCAAATGCAATGAGTGGTTTCTGGTTGGTTTGTTACTGCTCAAATTCGATGACTGGTTTTTAGTTGGTTTGGTATATGATTCCAGGCTCTATGTGGGCGATGGAATTGCAATTAAATCTAACATACCCACGCGTGCAACTAAGACCATCTGAACAAGCTGTGTAATTTGTCATATTCTGTTCTGTATATTTACAATAAACATCATGAATGTTTAAATATCAAAATCTCTAAAAATAAAATATAAATAATAACAATTTTTAGCTGTTTTTAAACTAGCACAGCCGCTAACTCGAGGCTGAGAACGCCTAAAGGTAGTGGCTGAGAACTCGTGTCTTCAATATATTGAGAATGTGTGTCTTCAATATAAAATGTATGTGGTAATCTGTCTGTGGTAATATGCCAGTATCTTCAATGCATAGCCATCAAATTAGGGTTTAAGGTTAAATAAGGTTAAAAGATCATTAATTGTGCCCATTGTCAATAGGTGTAGGCCTTTCTAAGTAATTATGAAAATTAGTCTAGATGTAAAACAATCAGTGATTAAATATGTTGTTAAGACACTATGTAATGTTAAAATTACAGATTTTAAACATAAAAAAGCAAAATATCCAATCATATTAAAGATTAATATAACTTAGAAAAAACAAACAAACAAACCAAAAAATTATAAAAATTAAATTTTCAATAAAATATTTAATATTACACATATCAATCAAAAACTTGAAAAAAATGATTATTATGATTATAATTAATATATACTCATTATACATATATAATAATTTTCCATAAATATCAAACGTATAATCTCCATCCATATTGAAACAAATATTAAAAGTCACTTTTAATATCCAACGATATTTCCTGTTCAAATAAATATTAAATGTAGCTTGGTTGGATGTTTAGTTGTATAAATATTCAGCTCTTAAAGGCTTTGAGTAGAATATTTTGGCAGTGTTTTTTAATTGTAAAATTCAAATAAGATATTTTGCATATAAAAAGCTAAAAAAATTATAAAAAGAAATATTCATATATTTTTGTTTTATATACATATAAATTTTTAATTGAAGGTGAATTCAAAATACAATAGTTAGGTGTGCTTTAGGTAGGATAAAAAAAAAATCGTATAACCGATACAAACAAGTATATATATAAATACGTTGTTACAAAGTTAATAAATTGTCCAAAGAGTTGAAAAAATGAATTATAGATATTTATATTATATAAAAAGATTTGTTTGAGAAACCAATTTAAAAGACTTTTAAAGAAATGGAAGGAGTATTGATGACCCTACCATCATCAAATTTTTGCAAAGAAGCTTGAAACATAGGGAGAGATGACCCCTCTTTAAAAAGACAATTGGAAAACTAGTTATGTTCTCTGAACACATGAGAGAATGATATCAAGTGAACTTGTCTAGCAATACCCTTCATATTCATATGTAAATCAAAGGATAGTAAGGCATTTCTTTTTTACCTGAATCCTTCCCATCATCTTTTTTATAACCATACCAAAATCACCAAATACCTGAATATTCAATATATTTATATTCCTCTTTCGAGAAAAAATTTCAAGAGAAATAATACTACTTTAAATTCCCTAAAATTATTGGTGTCTAACCCATTTTCCCACATAATGATGAAACCTTAACAACATAATGATTTTGTCCCTTAGCAAGCTCTATCAGAAAACTCGAGGCTCGTGTCTTGTCAATTTGAAGAGCCTCCAATACTCTAGGAATCTTTTGTTTGACTGATATTTTTAAGTATGGAAGTAAACCCAATAGTTATGTTGAAGTTTGAATAGTTATGTTGAAGTTTGAAAAGGCAGGTACAATTTCTTAAGGATTTCAATTCTTTCAAACTAATCCAGTGTAATAAAGTAATTTTCCAAGTCAACTTTTGACTAGATATTAGATAAATCAAGAGCTTTCTCTATATAAGTGAACAAAATATTTATCACTTACTCTACATAAAAGACACATGTTTGGACCATGTCTATTTCACCATTGAAGATTGGCCCACATTAACACCGTATTATTAAGTTTCTAACCACAAATAATTTAGTCTTCGATTGGAATATCCAAATCAATTCATACTTATCATTCTCCAATATAACATGTACTCTCAAGAGTAGGAAAACCTAACATATCAACAACAATGTCATCAACAATAATATTCTCATATCCTTGCATGCTAGGAACAACCAACTCATCAATCAAGTCAATACAATCAACCATAGGTTGCTCTTGTGGCAAACCAATAAAATCTCCACCCGCAACAAATAAAATTTCCTTCATCGCAACAAGGTTGAGTGTAGGAAGGGAGGCAATAGGAGTATCATATTTAATACCTATTATTGGTGGCTTCACCTCAGGCATAATAGGAACAACAATACCATGTCCATTCTTCCCAAGTACCCCTCATGTATATCCCATCTTTCTCAACATTCACGACCCAATACTTATAGTGTGTTTTTCAAAGTTGGGAGAAACAACACAATCATTATTATTCTTAGAAATAGTTGGACTATAATTAATATTATCAAAGGTGTAAGAAGTGATAGGTGATCCTAGAAGATCAACAACAATCTTCTTAGAAACAACCTATAGTCGATGAATTTCTTCTTGAAGGTTATATTTGCAATCGCGCAAGCCCTATATAGTCACATCCTTCTTAGTCAGCTGAAGTAATATGGAATCATAATCTTCTTTCAAAGCCTGATATTCATCAAACAGATAGTTGTTATCTTCTTTAAGAGGAGAAACTTCTTCACGAAGCTCATCAATAGAAGCCAGTAAATGGGAAACTTCATTTGCTAGTTTGGTATTCGATTCTTTTAGTGTGCAAATGTTTGTCTTCAAGACAAAATTTTATGCATGAGAAAGATTTTTCACTCCTTCTCTAGATCATCGACAAGATATGATTTATTTCCAAATTCATCGACAAGATCCTGGAAAATAGTCTTCATTGTTCATTCTAGTTTAGAAAATTTCCGATATTTCTCATCAAACTGTAGCAAAAGGATAGTTTTAAAGACGGGAACCTCATCTTATACCAGAGTATGGGAGATATTGATTTCATTCATCAATCATTGATTCTTAGTCTACAACTATGCAATCACATTCTCCAAGTTAGTGACCTCTGTACGAAGTTGATTATGAGATTTGCATAAGGAAATAACCTTTTTCTCTTGAATCTCCTGCAATTTTTGAAGCATGAGGACTTCATCTTCATCAAGCATGCTCATCGTCGAATGAAGGAAATAACTAAGGAACCAAATGTAAGTGATGGTTCAAAAATAAAATGGGTTGACAAGAAGTTGACCACAAGAAGCAAGACTGTCTAGTTGACTAACTAGAGGTGAGTTGGTCATAGTGCAATCCATAAATTCATGCATTGGAAAAGAAAACAACCTAGAAAAGTATTCAATGGAAAACAGGTTGAGTAAAATATTTTCTAGGGTACCCACAAGAGCTAGGGAATCCATGTACTCATTTGATTGAGTCGATATTTGTCAAGTCGATCAAATGCTTCAACAATATATTGGTCAGCCAAACAACCAACACGATGGAATACACCACCAATTTATTGACCCAAGAAGTCAGTATTTGATTGATGATAACAAAATAGGCCTTCAGTCCACAAAATTCATTGATCCAGGTAGATATTGGTGGCCACCCATCTATTCCTACTGGCTCCTTATGTCCGTTTTTAATCAACACGTATTTATGTACTACTTTATAATTGTGATTTCTAGACTTCTGGTGGATTCTCACCTAATCCAATTGGCTTATTTTGTATGTTTTCATGTCAGCACGCCTTGTTGTACTTTCAAGGTTGTTTTGGGGCCCTAAACAATGTTTTTTTGGCTCGTTGCAGTCAGAATGTAGATGGAGTTAGAGTCTGATGGAAGAATGTGTCTTTCTCTGAAAGACCTTTCCAACAGTCTATCACGTGCCTAAAATGAAGGTCGTATGCAAAATTTATGACCCTAGGAAGTTTAGGTACCAAATTACACCAACTTACCCATAGGGCCCACATGACTTTTGGTGTTTCACCTTCTAGGGTTAGGTTTTTGGATGTCTGTCATTTTGGAAATCATGAGTAATATGAAAAGGGCCTATGGAGCCTCATTGTAAGGGATTATGCTCAGAAATATGCACATATGAGCCACATCTCTTCTTAGAGATAACTACCACCATTCGAGCAAGTTTCAGTTCTATAGTTGTATAGTTTCAACCTATTTAATTATTTAATAGAAGATATTGTTCATTGGATATTTGTGTTATTATTCCTATCTCCATGTTTATTGTATTCAGTATGTTAATCAGTTCATTCCGCTCCTAAATCTGGATCATTCATGCTTGTCAAAAACGTGCTTGCCACAACAAAAATCCAACAAAAAGGTTTTATGGTATATTCCATGAATGTGTGATTCGACCAGACAAGTTTCCTAGTAGATTGGATTTCAAGGGTCGATGGAAAATAAAAATAAGGGGGAAAATTCTCATGAACCCAAATTTGAAGCCAAAGTTGAAGTAATTTAACCAATACTTTGTTGGAATATCAAGCACTGATGTCTCATCACACTTCTCCTTAATTTAGTCAGTCGAGCAATCAACCTACATCTAGAAAGAGTCGGTTGGGAGATCGACCAAAATTCTACATTATTCAGTCGAGTAGTCAGCATACCTGTCAGTCAAATAGTCGACCAACAGTCAAAGATTGTTAAGTAATGGATTGAAAATCCTAACAATCTACTACAAGTTGGACACATGGATAGTCAATTCAAGCATCCTTGTCGAGCCAACTAGATAGTGAATATTTGATGGAGTCAACTCTAACAACTAATAGATATATGTGCACAAGGTCTTCCTAATTACAAGGAAAGTGGTTAGATATTGAGGCTATAAACAAAAGAACCCATGGGTCATTATCATCATGTGATCAAGAAATAAAACACATAGATCATGTGAATCAAGGTGTCCAATATGCAATGTGAAGTTTTGATCATAATGCACTATTCCTAAGTCATGTAATGGTGTCTTTAGACACCACCTCTTTCTTCAAAATTTTATTTCCTCTTCGATTATCTATGGTACTGCCTTTTCTGTTTCATGTTAGATTCCACACTATTCCCCAACATCGTATTAGAGATGATGGTTTGAAACCTTACCTATTATCTGCAAAACTTGTTGAGTTGGATCTATTGTGTGATTGACACTAGGACGATGCTTTGGTGATTTAAAATTATAGAAATAGAAACTTGGAGGACTCAACTAGAAACCTAAAGGGAAAACATATGCACCCCACGAAAGTCAAAATAAGAAGACATGTTAGTACAGTGGAAAGACTAGACATGTGGAGAAGGTTTGCTATAAGAAGAGAGATATCTTAGAGGAGAAGGTTAAACTCCTTGAAGGAGAAGTGTTAGTTTTTCGACAACCCGCTAATAATATTAGATTCTAAGTTGGAACTTCTCAATCCTTATTGTCTCATTCTACATAGAATGAATGGGTATCTGATTATGGGTGTACTCATCATATGACTGAGGATGATTTGTTGTTCATGTCCTTAGAGGAAGCCAAGGAAAGGAAGATCTATGTTGTTGATGATTTTTCTATAGATATTTTCAGTCAAGATGATGCTACCTATCGAGAAGGTAGAATTGTCAATGTTTATCACATGCAATTGTAAATGTTTATCACAGTCCAAACCTTGGTACCAATATGGTGTATGTTGCTCAGTTAACATAGAAAGGTGAAATTGTATATTTTTGTTCGAATTAGTTCTTCATTTGAGACTTAAATAAAGGTCAATCAGTTGTTGTTGTTGGAGGGTTTCTAGACCCAAAGGATAGTCTGTATAAATTCCATGACATGACTTGACCTGAAAGTGAACTAATTTCTCTTATTTATCACACTAATGAAAAAAGTAAAACTTGTCATGAACGACTCAGACACCTAAATTTTCAATGTTTGAAAGCACTAGAAATTCAGAACATGGTTTTTGTTCTATCTAAAGTGTTTCCCCCTGAAGGAGTCTATAAAGGTTGTGTTATTGGAAAGAATCATCAGGAATTGTTTGACTCTAAAAAAGTGTGGCGAGCACAGAACCTCTTGGAGCTGGTTCACAATGATGTCCATTGCATCAATATACCTTCCTTCATAGGTGCAAGGTATATTTTGACTTTCATTGATGATATATCTTGTTTCACATGGGTCTATTTCCTGAATAATAAAAACCTTGTCTTTGAAAAATTCAGAGTTTAGAGCCTTTGTTGAAGATCAATGTGGTCGACCGATCAAGTTACTGATATCATACAATGATGGTAAGTATGTAAATTGACATTTTTAATAATATCAGGCTTGATATGGTATTGACTGGCGGTGGTCAGTTCCTTACACACCTCAACATAATGGCATTGCAAAACTCAAGAATCGTACATTAGTGAAATAAAAATGTCTTTTGCAGGATAAATATATCCCCTCTGTCTTTTTGGATGAAGTGGTTAACTCTGCAAACTATCTTCTTAATCGCATCTTGACTCAAGTTTTTCCGTCCATGAATCATGTCAAATGATTATGTGGAAAGAAGCCTTCAGTCAACCACCTCCATGTATTTGGATGTGTTTCCTAGGCTCATATTTCTTATGATTTCATAAATAAGTTTCATGCAAATAGTCATGCTTGCACCATGATGTGATGATCTAAAGATTCAAAATCATATCAGCTATTTGATCTTGTCAAACAACAAATCATTATCATATGAAATATATGGTTTGATGAGCAATATTATAGCATCAAGTTGTTTCATGCCTCCTTTGGATTGTTGCAGGATGATTCCTATGATGTTTTCTCTAAATCTGGTTCTCCTATTCCATTATTCAGTCCTTCGACCAGATAATCAAAATTTTTTCCTATTTCGACTCGACCATCGACCTGTGAGTTGACTAGTCCGTTGATCTCTTTTTTTCCTAGTTTTCGTTCTCCCTCGAATAAAAATCTTCTGACTTATTATCGATATTTTGTTGTGAACAATATTTCACATGCTTCTTGTCTACCCACATGGTTTTCCAAGAAAATTGAAGATGCTAGATATGATGTCGATGACATTTCCTCCAGACACCAAACTTGAAGTCAAAAGAAACATGACAGTGTTGCATTGATGACTTGTTTACTTGAAAAATTTGATCATTTCTCCTACTTGGATGCTCAAGGATGACCTGAATGGGAACATGATATGTAGACATAAATTGATTCTTTGTTGAAGAATCAAACTTGGGACTTGGTTCCCCGACTGTAAGGAAAGAACAATGTGAAGTGTCTATGGGTCTACAAGATCAAATTTACCACTGAACGTATTATTGAGAGATATAATTCATGCATGTTTGCGAAGGGATTCTCTCAAAAATAAGGTGTTGACTACACTGATACATTTTACCATATTTCAAAGATGAACTCTATTCGACTAATTATTTCCCTTGCTACTTGTTTTGGATGCAAAATCCATCAGATGGATGTGAAGAGTTCTTTTCTTCATGGAGATCTGGCCAAATAAATTTTCACGGAACAACCGCATGGTTTTGTGACACATTGTAACCTAATTTCTTGACTCAAGAAGACTCTTTATGGTTTGAAGCAAGCTCCCCGAGCTTGATATGCTAAGATCGACAATTTCTTTCTTCGATTTGGTTTCAAATGTTGTGAATATGATCACAACTTGTATTCTCTCCATACCAATGGAGACACCTTTATTGTTAAGATATATATGTATATTATCTCCTCATTACTCAAAATAATATTGATCTCATTCTTATATTGAAGAAACAACTTTCTGACTCCTTTGACATGACAGATCTTGGCACTTTGCATTATTTTTTCGGTCTTCAAGTATTACCACTATGTGATGACTTTTTCCTTTCTCAATCTAAATATGTGATGGATATTTTGACATGTTTTAAGATGGGTAATTGTAAGACTTGTGCTACTCCTTTTTAGTATGGAGTTAATATAACCCAAACTTTTCAATCACCTTAATTCGATGCTACACTTTCTCGACAACTCATTTGAAGTATTATTTATCTTACTCATAGTCAAGTTGGAATTTCCTTTGTTGTTAGTTTGGTTTGTCATTTTATGTAGAAACCTATAGAAATACAGTGTAAAGTAGTCAAATGAATTGCTTGTTATCTTAAAGGTACCACTCATTTTGTTATCCAGTATTGTCAAAGTTCATATTTTCTAGTTAGCTTCACGGACTTGGACTATGATCGAGAAAATGATGATCAGAAGCCAACTTTTGGTTTTGTTTAATCTAATAAATGGAGCATTGGTGTGGTAGTGTAAGAAACAAAAGGTAGTCTCTTTATTGACTATAGAAGAAGAATATCATGGAATCATTCAAGAAGGTATTGAAGCAGTTTGGATCCACCAAATTCTGGGTGAACTTAGATTTCCTATTCAGACATCGACTACAATCTAATGTGATAAAAAAAGTGCAATACAAGTTTCTAACAACCTTTTTTCCCATAGTAATATGAAGCATGTTGAGATCCATGCTCACAATTTGAGATAGTTAGTTCATGAGAATGTTGTCTCTCTTGAATATTGCAGAATATATGATTAGGTTGTTGGTATCTTCACCAAATCCTTATCTCAAGCTAGACTTATCAAACTCCATACAATGTTTGAGCTTCATGAAGATGTGATTATGGGGGGGTTTCATGATGACATAATTTCAGCTCCTAAATATTCATAGATGTGTGTTTATGGGGGCATATTGGAACATAGAGTATTTATTTTTCATCACACTTATCTTGGATTAAGTTTTTCATGCGATCAATCTACATCTCGAAATAGTCGGTCGGGAAATCGACCAGAACTCTACATTAGTTGCTCGAGTAGTCGACATACCTTTCGGTTGAATAGTTGACCAAAAGTCAAATATAGTCAAGATGTATATTAACCATCCCAACAATCGACTACGATTTGGAAAAATCGATGGTTTATTATAGCATCCTTATCGAGCTCACTAGACAACATGAATTTGATGGAGCCAACTCTAATAACCGGTGGATATATGTGGACACAATATTCCTAATTACAAGGAAATTGGTTAGATATTGAGGCTATAAATAGAAGACCCCATGCATACTTATTATTAAGTGATCATGAATAGAACACATAGATCATGCAGATCAGGATTTGTAATATGCACTATGATGTTCTGAGAACATTATGCTCTTCCTAAGTGTTGTAACGATGTCTTTAGACACCACCTCTGTCTTCAAAATTTTATTTCCTCTTAGATTATCTATAGTACTATATTTTATGTTTCATGTTAGGTTCAACCCCATTACACAACATAATTGAAGTCAAAATCATTTGGTGATGTCATATCCAAATGAGTCGCGAGTGGTATAGGTCGAGTTGAGATTGGTCCAAGGACAATATATAGGTCAAGTTGGTGAGTGAGCCAATTTTATTCGACAATTAGACAAGTCTCATTCCTCTTGTTGATACAGTCAACCTTAGTCAAGTTGTGATCTTGATCGATGGAGAGAATGCTTTATTACACTTAAATCTATGTTATTCGAATGAACCCTTGCATGATACCACGTTTTTCGAAAAGGATCCAACAATGGATTGGTTGAGGTATCCATAATGCAAGACATTATAGTGGGCATGCCATTCAATGATTCAATTTATATAACCAAGACACAATATCCATATGCTATACTCAAATAAATGTTTTCCAGACGATACCTAGAATACATAGAAAAATGAAATAGTTTCTTTCGCTCTATATAAAAACCCTAGCTAAGTTTTAAATAGTTTCAATAGTTCAAAACATGAAAAAATAGGAATCATGCCAAAAGAGAGATCGGAGGTGAATAATCATGCCTATATCAATATCCTCTAATTCTTCTCTACAAACTAGAGATCACAAACCAATATCTCTGATACCATGTTGGTATAGGTATATAACCGTAGAGGAGAATAGAAGATTCAAAGGTAGTGGTGGTGTCTAAAGACACCCTTGCACTTATGCATAGGAACAATCCATGATAGATAAAACATTGTTGGCATGTTTTATATCAAGCATGTGATTTTCATTGATGGCAAGAACAACAACAATGATGGCAAACATGAAAATCACAAGCTCAGGAGGAGAAGCGAACAATATGTAGAGATCAAAGCTCAGAAGGGAAAGCGTAGTACAAAAACATGATCAGGATCAAATCCTTGATCGTGGATTTGTTTTGAGAGTCTTCATCACTGTTGGATCACTTTAAGTGGAAGGATAGGATAAGCGGGGAAAAACGGTTGAGAATTTGATTATCCAAATTTTCATCAGTCATCAGAATGATTTAAGTTGAAGGAAAGGATATGAAAGGGATGAGATATGAGATCTCGATCACCTGAATTTTCATCAGTCGCCAGATAGAAATAAATGGAAGGATAGGAGAAGAAATGATGAAGAGTCATCGGATTTAATCCAAGGAAAATTTGCATCGAAGACAGATCGAACTATTGATTTAAGATCTTGATCAAATGAACACCATTCGTTTCAGGTCTAAAGTTATGAGGAGGTTATGCTTTAGAAAAATCTCACTTTAAGAATTTCAAGTTGAGAACTGAAATACCCGAAGCCTGGGGAGTCAGAGAGTTGGAGTAAATTTCAACCATCATATCCAGAGGGATACGTGGGGATGGATCGTGAGCTCTGGAGAAATCACTTCGAGAAGTTTAAGTTTGATATTTGAAATCCTTTAATCCTAGAGAGCTAGAGAGCCACAGAAAATTTCAACCATCATATCCAGAGGAATACGTGGCGACGGATCGTGAGCTTCGAAGAAATCTCACTTCAAGAATTTCCAATTGAGAATTGAAATTCCCGAAGGCCAGAGAGTTGGAAAGCCAAAGTAAATCTCGATCGTCCGATCATCCGAAATAGATCTTAGTTGTCAGATCATCCAGAGTAAATCTCAAGCATCAGATCGTCCAAATTGGATTTGGGCCATCTGATTTAGAAGAGACGTGGCATAAATATGTGGACTCTGGTTAAAGACCTAAATTAATCCTCAACCATCTGATTAAAGGACATGTGGCAGATCTCGTCAGCAAGGACATGTGGCAGACCATGTCATAAAAGACATGTGGCAGACCATGTCAAAAAGGACATGTGGCAGACCACGTAAGTGAGTGAAATGTGGCGAGAGATCAGCATTGCGTTGATTCACAAATCAGGAAATCAGAGATAGGAGAAGAGAAAACTCGCGAAGTCCGAGTTCGCGAAGGTGATCATAGTCATTGATAGAGGAATGTCATGGTCCATTGATATGATGCAAGTGCAAGTTCGAGAATCAAATAAAGGAGGTGTTCTAACCTCCAACATCGCTAGTCGCAAAATCTCAAAGTGAGAAGGAGAGATATGGATCATTGATCGAGGATTGTCATGGACCACTGATATGGAATGATGAAGTTCATAGTTCTAGAGCTCAAACTTGAAAGAATGGAGGAGAGCTAACTCATGAGATCAAAAAACATGAAGTCGCAAAGAACCTTTTTGAATGGCATGTGGTCACAGCTAGAGGTCACGTCAGTGGAGAATAAGGGAAGGAGCTAGCATTGCTAAGATCCCCTTTGGATATCGAGAGTTGGGAGAATCGAGATGTCTCATACCAATATTCCCGAAGTCACGAGTCACAAAGTTATTTTTGGTTAGGTGTATGGTCACCACCGATGGTCATGTGAAGGAAGGGGCTTAGAAGCCAAAGAAACCAAAAAGGACTCACTGTGACTACTAGAGAGGACGAAGAATTGTGACTACCAAAGAAGCCAAAGAATCTCAGGATCAAGACCACTAGTGATGAACAGGTTCAATATCACTGCCAGAGAAGCCAAATAATCTTGGGATAATGACCATTGATGATGAATAGATACAACATAACCACCATGGAAGACAAAGAGTTTGAATGATGATCAGGAAGAGGACTCGGCGTGAGAAAGACATGCAAAACATAGAAGATAGTGTGCTTTCTCGATAGTTATGCATGGGGGTAGGAGGAGACGCAATGTAGTACCTGAAGTGGAGATCACTGGTGCAGTGAAGAGCATGCAGATGCAACACAAAGCATAAAATGTAGAAGAGAATATGAATAACATGCAGTTGTGAGCACAGGAGGAAAATGAGAAGAGCATAGAAGAAAAACTATTCAGAAGAAGAACAAAGTGTAGAAGCTGAAGAAGGCAGAGGAGATATGGAGTTGTAACAAACCATATCAGAGAGAGAGAAAGTAAGTAAAGTTTTATAAGATTCAATTAGGGTGGTAGGGTGGTTCTAGGGAGGATTGTAGTCCTCTAAATTCTAGTTGGTGCTAGAATATATTCTGTGAGTTGGTGCTTCCATCTAGTGGGTGCTAGAGAAACTTGGGAGTTGGTGCTTCCATCTAGTTGGTGCTAGATAAATATGAGATTTGGTGCTCTCTACAAGTTCTAGCTTGATATCAGAGGTAGTAGCCTCATATTTGAGTTGGAGCTCAAAGATTGTGATGTACATGAAAGTTGGAGCTTGACTGACATCCTAAGAAGAAGAGGTTTTCATGATTTATGGGTTTCCACATGAAAATCAGTGTCTCTGTGTATTCAGTGTGATTGATCAAATATTGTATATCTATGCATGTTAAGTGATCAACAACACATTAAATAATAATTTAGAAAGAATCAGAAAATAAAAGGAAAAGTTTCAAGCCTATATACATAACTGATTCACCCCCCCCCCTCTCAGTTATATTTCCAACAATTGGTATCAGAACTGATGCCTTTGATCAAAGGTAGATCCATAAGCTTGAACATGACTACTCATGATGGAAGTTCAACTAATAGACCCCCTCTGTTTGATGGAACAAACTTTTCCTTCTAGAAAATAAGGATGAGAACACATTAAATGTCTCTGGGTGCTGATGTTTGGGATGCCGTTAAAATAGGATATATGAAGCCTGTAGTCTTGGCCTCAAAAGATGATAAGCTAGAGTTTAGCTTTAATGAAAAAGAAATGAATGACATCCTTAGTGGAATTACAAAAGCCGAGTTTGTCAAAGTAATGCACTGTGATTCAACAAAAATTATGTGGGACAAGATGATAAGTAGTTATGAAGGTGATAAAAAGGTGAAAGATGCAAAACTTCAGACTCACGTACTGAAATTTGAGAAGTTAAAGAGGATGAAGACGAAACTATCAGTAAGTACTTCTTACAAATAGAATAACTTGTCAACTCTATGAAAGGTCTGGGTGAAACGATAGAAGAATCTTTTCTAGCCCAGAAAATATTAAGAAATCTTCTTGATAGATTTAACTAAAAGGTCTCCGCTATAGAGGAAATAACTTATCTCAATACGTTAACATTAGATGAAATTATTGGAACCCTAAATTCTTATGAAATCAAAATCACCAAAGGTAAATCCACTACAAGAGAGGCATCCTTTTGTAATGATCCCAAGCCAAATTCTTTCTTGGAATCACTAACTACTACTGATTTATTGAGTTATTAAGTGCATACAAGATTCATCAACACATGGAGATCACAATATATTCAAATTGTAGAAGCACAAGCAAAGATCTGACCTTTTATTATGAGCAATGTAAGATCAATACTATAGATGGCCGATCTGGCATAAACCTTAGATGGCCGTACAAGCAATAGATATGAGCTGCTACAAAATGCTCCCGCTAATACAAAATAATGCCTCCAAAGGCT